>JBBBDQ010001336.1:3810000-3840000 GCA_037127315.1 Ascarosepion bandense
TAAAGAGAGACACTGTTGTTTTGATGTCCACCCCCTTTGCCCTCTAACCTCATCTTTGCACGCTTGCATGTGTGCATCTTTGTGTGTGTGTCTCTCTCTCTTTGTGTAGTTCTGCACATTTGAAATGTGTCCTATTAGCTTTTCGAAACTAACAGGATATATGTTTTAGATGTCAGAAACTGCTTGTTTGAAATATTTCCTCGCTTCAAATAGAGTAACCGGAAATTCTACAACGTGCACGCATGCGTACGCCCACCTGGACGTACGCATTTGATGACACACCGAAAAGTTTTCACACTCAAGCGAATACTTATTCCCACCAAAAGAGTCATTGAAATATATATATATATATATATAGCTAGCTTTGCCCAAGAAAGTCTTTAACTTTTAAAGACATAAAAACAGCTTGGTTGTAGCAAATAGGAATCGCATGATTTTCAAGCCTATATTGATATCATATATTATATACTTGAAACGGCAGCTATATTTCAAAATGGATGTGCGTTGTGATGCAGAACGAAATGGGAACTCAGAGAGCCGAGTTCGAATTCCAGTTGAATTCGTTTCATTCACTTACGCGCAAATAACCTTGGGAAAGGTATTAATCTGTCCCATTTTCCTCCAGTTATGGATTAAATAGCGCGACAGATTGGGTTCTATAACATTGGTTGGCAATCAGTCTAGATAAAACATTAATGGCAACCTACGACGGCAAAAACTTTTGCCTAGTCAGTCATGCCTCTTTTCAGACATGATCGCCTAAGCGTGTAACACATATGGCACTTAAAGTACTGAAACCTAAAACATTATTGGAAATTCCATTAACAGATAGACTCGTCCCAAGAGTCATTACATTGAATGTTATCCATTCCCTTCACTACAAGGAAACAAGTAACATAGGTACATATAAGTCAGTCATGTCTTGAAAGAGACATGATCGCCCAAGAGTGTATCACGTATAGCACTTAACTAACTGAAACCTAGAACATCATTGGAAATGCCATAAACAGATGAACTCTTCCCAAGAGTCATTACACTGAATGTTATCCATTCTCTTCACTACAAAGAAACAAGTAACATAGGTACATATGTCAGTCATGTCTCTTTTGAGACATGATCACCCAAGCGAATATCACGTATGGCACTTAACTAACTGAAACCTAGAACATCATTGGAAATGCCATGAACAGATGAACTCTTCCCAAGAGTCATTACATTGAATGTTATCCATTCTCTTCACTACAAAGAAACAAATAACGTAGGTACATATAAGTCAGTCATGTCACTTTTGAGACATGATCGCCCAAGCGTGTATCACGTACGGCACTTAACTGACTGTAACCTAGAACATCATTGGAAATGCCATAAACAGATGAACTCTTCCCAAGAGTCATTACATTGAATGTTATCCATTCTCTTCACTACAAGGAAACAAGTAACATAGGTACATATAAGTCAGTCATGTCTTGAAAGAGACATGATCGCCCAAGCGTGTATCACGTATGGCACTTAACTGAGTGACTGAATATAATAGTTGAAAACATAAGTAAAGCTTCTACTGGGAATAAAATGGGGTATCATTTTTCTATTGTTGTGCAGTAATAAACTGGCCCCCCACTAATTACTACTTATTAATATAATAATGTAACACATTTCTCCTCCATCCATCTGTGTGCTAAATATCAGGTGAGATTGGGTTCGATAACCTTGGTTGGCAACTAGTCTACTGCAGAAAATAATGGCAACCTACTGTGGGAAAATCTTCTGCCTAGTTAGTCATGTCCTGTCCGAGACATGATCGCCCAAGTGTGTGTATCATGTATAGCACATAACCGACTCATCTTTATTTAATCTTTATTTCAATATCACCCTAAGATGCTGTGAAGACTTTAAGGAATTGTTATAGATCTTTGGTAATCATTAACATTCGTGCCCTCAAAAAGGTGTATCAAAATGATGTTTTTTCCTTGACACTGCTATTATTTTAAGTACACTGCTCAAAAGAAATTAGAGGAACATTTCGAAAACACATCAGATCTAAACAGGGGGAAAATGATCTTTAATATCTTTTCTGGTAATAAGCAGGTGATGTATCAGGAACAAAATGATGCCACATAACTTGATAGAAATGAAAATGATTACCCCATAGAGTGGGGAAATCAAAGACACCCTAAAAATAAAAGTGAAAAAATAATGCAGCAGACTGGTCCATTTTGCCAAAATGTCATTTAGAAGCTCAAAATGATTCTCACTAGTTTGTGTGCCCCCCCCCCCCCCCCACGTACTTGTACGCATGCCTGACAACGTCGGGGCATGCTCCTAATGAGACGACGGATGGTGTCCTGGGGGATCTCCTTCCAGATCTGAACCAGGGCATCACTGAGCTCCTGGACAGTCTGAGGGCAACCTGAACATAATGTCCCAGAGGTGTTCTATTGGGTTTAGGTCAGGTGAACGTGGGGGCCAGTCAATGGTATCAATTCCTTCAATATCCAGGAACTGCCTGCATACTCTAGCCACATGAGGTCGGGCATTGTCGTGGACCAGGAGGAACCCAGGTCCCACTGCACAAGCGTAGCTTCTGACAATTGGTTTAAGGATTTCATCCCAATACCTAATAGCCATTAGTGTGCCATTATCTAACCTGTAGAGGTCTGTGCTTCCATCCAGGGATATGCCTCCCCAGACCATCACTGACCCACCACCAAATCGGTCATGCTGAATTATATTGCAGGTAGCATAACGATATCCACGGCATCACCAGACCCTTTCACGTCTGTCGCATGTGCTCAGATTTGACCTGCTCTCATCGGTGAAGAACACAGGGCGCCAGTGGCGTAGATGCCAATTCTGATGATCTATGGCAAATGGTTATCGAGCTCTACGGTGCTGGGCAGTGAGCACAGGGCCCCTTACAGGACGTCGGGCCCTCAGGCCACCCTCATGGAGCCTGTTTCTGATTGTTTGGTCAGAAACATTAACACCAGTGGCCTGCAGGAGTTCATTTTGTAGGTCTCTGGCAGTGCTCATCCTGTTCCTCCTTGCACAAAGGCGCAGATACCGATCCTGCTGCGGGTTTAAGGATCTTTTACGGCCCTGTTCAGCTCTCCTGGAATAACTACTTGTCTCCTGGAATCTCCTCCATGCTCTTGAGACTGTGCTGGAAGACACAGCAAACCTTCTTGCAACGGCACGTATTGATGTGCCATCCTGGAGGAGTTGCACTACTTATACAACCTCCGTAGCATCCAGGTATCACCCCATGCTATCAACAGAGATGTTGATCCAAGATAAATGAAAAACTACAGCAGTAGAAAGTTAGTCAGTAAAACATCAGCCAAAAGAGATGAGAAGGGAAAATAAGTATCAGTGGCCTCAACCATTCCTGTTTTTGGGGGGGAGGTGTCTCATTGTTGCCCCTCTGAAGCAGCTGTTGCTGATTTCATTAATAACAAAGCAGCTGAAACTGATTAACAACCCCCTCTGCTATTTAACTGACCAGATCAATATCCCAAAAGTTTGACTGATAGGTTGCTATACTCTGATTAAAAAGTGTTCTAATTTTTAAGACACTCGGTGGGATTGAGTAATCTTCCAACATTCGACCCTTTGTATATATAAAGCGTGGAACTAAAAAATTCGAACAAAATTATTCCCAAAGCTTAAAATATAATTTGGCAACCCACGAATATTACAATGAATCAAGGCCTGCTAGATATTACACCGTAAATATAAAAATAAAAAATACCACCTGTTTTCTGCATAGATGGAAAAACAGAACGATTTCAAGTGATGTGACGAAGAAAGGTCCTGGAATAACTACCTGTCTCCTGGAATCTCCTCCACGCTCTTGAGACTGTGCTGGGAGACACAACAAACCTTCTTGCAACGGCACGTATTGATGTCCCATCCTGGAGGAGTTGCACTACTTATGCAACCTATGTAGCGTTCAGGTACCGCACGATGCTATCAACAGAGATGTTGATCAAAGACAAATGAAAATCTACAGTAGTAGAAAGTCAGGCAGTAAAAAATCAGCCAAAAGAGGCAAGAAGGGAAAATAAGTATCAGTGGCCTCAACCATTCCTGTTTTTGGGGGGAGGTGTCTCATTGTTGCCCCTCTGAAGCACCCATTGTTGGTTTCATTAACAACAAAGCAGCTGAAACGGATTAACAACCCCCTCTGCTATTTAACTGACCAGATCAATATCCCAAAGGTTTGACTGATAGGTTGCTATACACATTAAAAATTGTTCCTCTAATTTTTTTGAGCTGTGTATATTCAGCCAGTTAAGTGCCTTACGTGAAACAGGCATGGGCGATCATGTTTCGAAAGAGACATGAATGACTGGGCAGAAGATTTTCCCGCAGTAGATTGCCATTGCTTTCTGCGGTAGATTGGTTGCCAGCCAAGGCTATATAACCCAATCTGTCCTGTTATTTAACCCATAACTGGAAGGAAGAGACGGATTAATATCTTTCCCAAGGGTATTTGTGCATAAGTGAATGCAAGGAATTTAGCTGGAATTCGAACTCGGCTCTCCGATTTCTCGTTCCGTGCCGATATCCACTGCACCACAACGCACACTATTCATTAGGTTGTTTATTTACATCATTTATTCAATTGTTTATTTGGATGGTCGGCAAAAGATCAGCTAAATGCCAGTTGATTCGAGTAAAACACTACGCCTCCTTGGCCTCACACTCTAGCGGACCTCAAATGGAATGACGATATCGAATCCATTGCTAAATCCGCTGCCAAGAAGGTCGGTTCACTGTGCAGGTCCAGGAAGTTTTTCCCGTCCGAGTCCATCCTACACATATAAATCTACCATCCGCCCGTATATTGAATACTGCTGCCACATCTGGTCGGGTGCCCCTGCTATTCACCTCGGGGTTCTTGACCAAATCCAACGGAGAATCTGCAATGTGATCGATACCGACTTAGCAGCTCGGCTGCAGTCGCTCTGTCCCCGGCGGGACGTGGCTTCCCTGTGCCTCTTCTATAAATACTTTCACGGCTTCTGCTCCGATGAACTTAGATCACTGGTGCCCCCTAGGTATGAATTTACCCGAGCTACTAGATTAGCAACTAGGTCTCACCCTTTTACTGTGAAACCGATAAAATATAACCGCAATTTCTACTCTAACAGCTTCTTTTCTCGCACTTCCCACCTGTGGAATTCCTTTCCATATACTTGCTTCCCCGACAGCTACAATCTCCAGGAATTTAAATGTAAAGTCAATAGACACCTCTCATCACACTAACTCGCATCCATTCTCACAAGCTCTTTTTCCATCTACTCCACCCACATCCTCAGTATCCTCATTAGTCTTTATCTTCCTCCTGACATTTCCTATAAATAACCACTCTTTCTCATCACTTTCCCCTCTGTAACCCCTCTGCGCAACAGTGTCAGTAGAATGTCTTGCTTGGGGTGAGATGATTGAAAGAAAGAAATTACGATTTCTTTCTAATTTGTTCATTTATTTTAATAATTTAGTAAATGGTTATTAATGTATGAATAAAAAATTGTTTTCATATTGATTTCTTTATAACTTTGCAAAAGAAAAATAATGCAAGCACTACTTTTAATTGTATTAGTTTTTAGAATGTCGTAAATATAAAATTATTCATTTTGTCTGAATTTCTGAAATAATGTAAATGTATCCGACAATTCTACTCTAATCAGATTCTTTTCTCGCACTTCCCGCCTGTGGAACTCCCTTCCGTATGCTTGCTTTCTTGACGTCTGCAACCTGCAGGAATTTAAATGCAATGTCAATACCCATGTCTTAACCATTTCACTCCATTTCTTTCTACATCACCCCGGGTATCTTGTTCTTTTTCTTTCTCTCTACCTTCGCAACTGTCTTCACTCCTGTGTTCACGTTCTTCTCTTGCTCTTTCTCTTTCACCCCCTGTAGCTGATTCGACTTTCTCTTCACTCCCCTCCTGCCTAATACTTCAACTCTTTTATGTAATTCCAGTCCTTTCTACATCACCCCGTGTATCTTGTTCTTTTCCTTTCTCTCTACCTTCGTAACTGTCTTCACATCTGTATTCCCATTCTTCTTTTGCCCTTTCTCTGAAACCCCATGTAACTGGTTTGTCTTTCTCGTCACTCTTTTCCTATCTAAACTTTTACTCTTATGTAGCCTCCAGGAATTTAAATGCAATGTCAATACCGATCTCGACTCCAGCCCATTCTACATCAACCCATATATCTTGTTCTTTTCCTTTCTCTTTCCCTTCGCAACTGTCTTCACTCCTGTGTTCACATCCTTCTCTTGCCCTTTCTCTTTCACCCCCTATATCTTGTTCGTCTTTCTCTTCACTCTCCTTCTGCCTAATACTTCAAATCTCTTATGTAACTCCAGCCCTTTCTACATCACCCCGTGTATCTTGTTCTTTTCCTTTCTCTCTACCTTCGCAACTGTCTTCACTCCTGTATTCACATCCTTCTCTTGCCCTTTCTCTTTCACCCCCTGTAGCTGATTCGTATTTCTCATCACTCTCCTCCTGCTTAATACTTCAACTCTCTTATGCAACTCCAGCCCTTTCGACATCACCCAGTGTATCTTGTTCTTTTCCTTCCTCTCTACCTTCGCAACTGTCTTCACTCCTGTGTTCACATCCTTCTCTTGCCCTTTCTCTTTCACCCCCTGTAGCTGATTCGTATTTCTCATCACTCTCCTCCTACTTAATACTTCCACCCTCTTATGTAACTCCAGCCCATTCTACATCACCCCGTGTATCTTGTTCCTTTACTTTCTCTCTACCTTCGCAACTGTCTTCACTCCTGTGTTCACATCCTTCTCTTGCCCATTCTCTTTCACCCACTGTGACTGGTTCGTCTTTCTCTTCACTCTCCTTCTGCCTAAACTTTTACTCTTATGTAGCCCCCTGCGCATCAGTGGCGGTACCGCTTTGCTTGTGGTGAAAGAATTAAAAAAAGAAAACAGAAAAAAAGAAAAGTGTTATCATTATGGACACCATATTCTTGCAACTGCGCTCATCTTAATTGTTTTCGCCTTCCTCACGTGTATAACGTTTGAGTAACCGACAGGGAATTCCGAACGAGGGTAAACTGTTCTTGTTTCATGTCTAGGGATATCGTCTGGTTTTTAGCGAGCGAAGACAATAGAAAATTAATTAAGAAGGCCTTGTAAATTCATTGTCAATTGTTTTCTATTTTTGAAGATTAAAGCTGGTTGGAAAACACGGATTCGGAAGAGATTCCCACAAACGAGAAGTGTGAGAAAATAAACTTTTTGCATAGAATCATGGTTACATTTAGCCAATTCAACTGTAAATCGATGGTAAATTTTGCCAATGTAATACTTTCATGAAACCTAGGTAGCATCGCAAAGGGCCCATCCGAACGCAGGTTAGTCAATTTAGGAATACTATTAGTAGAAATAAGTATAAACAGTCTTTAAGTGAAATAGTAGGTCCGGTAACTGATTCTAGCTGAGTGGAGCTCAGAGCAACTGCAACAGCAATTGTGATTCCAGATCCAACTTCAACCAAACATCTGCCATCCTCTCCAGGCAGTATCATATGTACACTCAGTTGAGTCCATTATTATATACAAAAAGGGGCGATCCCACAACAGATAGAAAATTAGAAGATAACAATTGACGTTGCATTTAAACTTTTAGAGATTGTAGCTATCAGAGAAGCATGCAAATGCAAGTGAGTTCCACAAAAGGGAAATGGGAGAAAAGAAACTATTAGAGTAGAAGAGTCTTTACATTCATCTGGTTCGATGGTAAAATGGTGGGACCTTAATGACAATCTAGTAACACGAGTAAATACATGTGGTCGAGGTACAAGGGGGAAAAAACTAATCAAAGCAGTTGTCATGATAATACTTGTAGAAAAGACAGAGGGAAGCCACATCACGTCGACAAGATAAAGACAGAAGGCGGGCTGCCACATCAGGATTGATTATATTGCAGATCCTTCTTTGGATTTTGTCGAGAACCTCAAGATGAATAGCAGAAGCACCCGACCAGATATGACAACAATATTCAATGAACGTTGGTGGTGGAGATGGTTTAAATTAACAGGCTTGTTCCTCTGGTGTATTCGAAGTAATATACGCTTCTTGTTTGTTTTCCCGACCTTTCGGCTGTTGTGAGAGGAAGTCAGAATAATAAAAACACTAGAGAATAAGGCAATTGAAACAGTATAATAATAATGATAACTTCATCAGTAGGCCTAGCATAAAAATGAACATCGAATTAAGAAAATATAAGATCTAATATTTGAAAATTTCAGCACCTAATTACACTACTTTTGCTTTCATGTCTTTTTAACACCTGGATGATCGTAGCCCTTCACAACTTCCTAACGACAGAGAATGTAGAAAACACAAACATCTCTGCAGAGTTGCAAGGCCTATTGAAGCCACGTATTTACTGTGTTTGACAAATACCTGGCTACCTGATAAAATTGCCTAAGAAAGAAAGAATAATTGAAAAAAGAAAAAACAAAAATGTATGATGTTCATACAAATCATATGTTTATATAAACTTCCATGTTCTATTGTTTTGTCAGCACCCACTCCCATTCGAGTATCGTCATGCTCTTCCCTTATTCCGTCACCTCCCTTCTCTCCTGGTGGCGGTGGCGGAGATGGCGGTGAATCAAAGAGAGTTTGACGAGTCCATTCACTTGAATTTCATTTCGGTGGACAAACACAGCGACGGTGACTTGGCTAGAAGTGTCCTCCTTCGCGTCTCAAAATGAATTGACATACGAGATTTGGCATACCTAGTTGCACCGGACTGTCAGATGCTTTATCTGTCAAGGTCCGCTTTGATTACGCCAGTCTAACTGGCGCTGCCCTCATTGGCCAGTTTCGCTATTACGTCATTGGGGGTCTTCGGAGCTTGGTTGCATTCACTCTGCTTCCTTCCTCTTTGACCTTGCCGCCGCGAGTCACCCTACAGGAGTTTTTCTATACGTCATATATATTTTTATAAAATTATGAACAAAAAACTGGTTTTGATAGTTATTTATTAGCTTGTTACAAAAATAATGGCCGCTCTAATTGTTTTTATTTCGAAAAGTCATTTTAACATAGTATTCACCGTATAAGATTGCTTTTTATCAGTTTAAAAAACCGGACAATTTTCTAGTTTATCATTCCATTTTATCATAGTTGTTATGAGGGCATTCAGTCATTTACTGCAAAATTCGTTATCAAATCTAATAATAAAGTGTAAAATAAAAAGTAAACACTTCATTGGTTATTTCAAATATAAACTAACTAGCAATGAAAGCTTTAAAACTAATCCATGGTCCTGGAGCTCAGACTCTTTGGACGTTGGCACGAAAGACTAAAAAGCAATAGTTGTTTCCAGTTAAAGCAAAACCGTAGACCGAAAGAAAAATGAATGGTTGTAAGTCAAATTTTGATTTCCTGGTATCGATATCAAGTTTTTTTCATCGTAAACTGAATTTTGAAGGCTAAATAAGTCCTCTGAGTAAATGGTATCATGGCTGAGACTAAGAACTACAATTATACCTACTTAGAGCCAAACCCGAAGAAAAAAACTAAAATAAAAGGGCTGAAAAAATACAGACATACAGGCAGATAAATAGATACACACAAACATCTTGCCTTTTATATATAGGTTATCGATTTTCTGCACTATTGTAAGAACTGCAACCTTGAAACTTCTGAATATCGTTTCTTATGTCCTTGTCTATGAGTGTAGCAAATTTGATTAAAATCGGACCACTCCTTCTATAACCCGATTTTTTCGATTACCGATTTTTGATATTTATCGGGGGTACCTCGACACAAAACCTAGCTAAGAACACTCGCAGACGCTTATAGTACAACTGTGTAAATTTTCAAGAAAATCGGTTCAGCCGTTTCGGAGTCTATAGGTAACGAACACACACACACACACACACACACACACACACACACACACACAGAGTTCCATCTATAAATAAGTTTATATGTGCTCTTTATTAATTTTAACTTATTTTCAGGCATAAATATAAAACCATTAATTATGAAGAAAGCAAAACATGATCTTAATTTACTTTTCTTTGATGAGTTCAAACTTGTACACAGTTCCTCCCAAATTTCTGCCAATATCAACAGAGCAGTGGGGGGGGGGGAGATGGGTCCACAAGTGATCGGACATTACGAAGGTGGTTCCAGAAATCCCGTACTGGTGATGAGAGCCTTGAAAATGAAGAAGGTAGAGAACGGTCATGTAGTCCTGACAACGAACAATTGCCAGCATTTGTTGAGCAAAGTCCACGTCAAAATGTCAGAGAAATCTTTCAGAATGCTTGGTGTTAGCACTGCAACTGTCTCACGCCATTTGCAGAGTATTGGCAAGGTGAAAACGCTCGATAAATGGGTTTCTCATGAACTATAAAAAAAAAATCAAAAACTTAGGTGTTTTGAAATTAGCTCCTTGCTCTTTCTGCGTAGCACCAATGACCCCTTTCTTGAGCGAATAGTCATTTGTGATTAAAAGAGAATCCTTTATGATAACCCAAAAAGATTAGGTCAATGGTTGAGCCTCCGAAAGCCAAATCAGCAAAAGATAATGGTGACTGATGGTGTTATCGACTACAGATTTTGAAAAGTCATTTTAACATAGAATTCACGGTATATATTGGGTGAATTTTGGTATACATAATAATTAATATGTGTTCTTTAATAATTTTTAACTTATTTTCAGAGATATTCTCAAATATTCTCAAAGCATAGAAGCCATTAATTATGAACAAGGCAAGACATGATCTTCGTTTACTTTTCTTGCATGAGTTCAAACTTGGATACAGTGCCTTCCAAACTTCTGCCAATATCAACAGAGCAGTGGGGGGGAGATAGGTCCAACAAGTGATTGGGCAGTATGAAGGTGGTTCCAGAAGTTCCCTACTGGTGATGAAAGCCTTGAAGATGAAGAAGGTAGAGAACGGTCATGTAGTCTTGACAACGAACAATTGCCAGCATTTGTTGAGCAAAGTCCACGTCAGAGAAATGTTTCAGAATGCTTGGTGTTAGCACTGCAACTGTCTCACGTCATTTGCAGAGTATTGGCAAAGTGAAAAAGCCTGATAAATGGATTCCTCATGATCTCAATAAAAACAAAAAAACTTAGGCGTTTTGAATTGTGCTTGATACCGTTTCTGCGTAACACTAATGCTCTCTTTCTTGATCGAAAAGCCACTTGTGATGAAAAGTGGGACCTTTATGATAACCGTAAACGATCAGGTCAATGATTTGATCGTCATGAGTCCCCTGAACATTTTCCAAAGCTAAAGTTGCATCAGCAAAAGATTATGATGACTGTCTGGTGGTCAGCAATTGGTGATATCCACTACGGATTTCTGGAAGCCAATCAGAGCATTAATGCAGAGTTTTACTGCAATCATCTTACTGAAATGCATGCACGCCTGCAAAAAATGAGACTTGCATTGGTGAATAGACGTAGTCCAATTCTGCTCAACGATAATACGTGTCCACATGTTGCAAGAATGGCTTTGCAAAAACTCACAGACTTGAGATACAAGATTTTACCAATTCCTCCATATTCTCCTGACCTTTGACCCACTGATTATTAGTTTTTAGCACTTAAGCACTTTTTTAAAAGATAAAACTTTTGGATCCAAACCAGAGGTCGAATAAACTTTCAAAGATTTCGTTGCATCACAGTCAATAACTTTTAATCAACGAGGAATGAATAATCTCGTCGATCGATGGCAGAGATGCTGAAGGCTCGTATTTTTACTGATTTCAACATTGATACATTTAATTTTTCAAGAATAAAGTTTCTGAAATTCGGCCATTATTTTTTATAACAACCTGATATTTATAAACTGATAAATAATAAATATTGCATCGTATTTGGTTGGCATATTTTGAAAAAGGTAGATTTTATAGATTTTTAAATATGATTTCTTTTCAATTTCTGCGATAATTTTCACTGTTTACATTGTTCAGACGCTTGTCCTCATCTTGTCATTTTCACGACGTTTCGGCCGTTGTACGTTGTCATCTCTACATACGGTGGAACCTGCCATATGCGACCACCTGCTGTTAACGACCGATTTGCTATTTTAATTTATCCTTAGTGAGCGACCACCTCCAGAACGCGACCAGCGACTAACATCAACGAGTGAAAATCACTGATCAAGTAACAGCTTTAAAAAAATCCATTTTGGTCGTACACGGCAAACTTCTAAATTAGGAGAAACTAAATGAGTAATCTATTTCATTTTGATTTGATCTAAGCCAGGAACAATTCCTCATGGTTTTGTTATTGTAGTATTGTATCAAACTGTTATTTCTTGTTGAAATGTATATTGCCTGAGTTCACTTCACGGTCAAACATTGGCTGTTTTGTACGACATGTATTGCATTTGACTTGTTCAAGGGATTTATCGCAGTCTCTGTACTGACTTGGATAAATTCAGGGATTGGGAAAATCAGAATTATGTCCCTTTCTTAAATGTCTATCTCTTTCGTTCCTTTATTTTTTTGTGTATCTATCTACTCTATTTCTATCTGGGTATATCTATCTCTATCTCTCTGTTTCTCTCCCCCACCCACAATCGCTGTCGGTTTTTTGTATGTTTTGTTTTGTTTATTTTTTTCCATGTATTATCGCAGATTCTCTTTTGCTATCACTCATTTCTAAGAAAAAACTGAACCGTATACTTTTTTTTAAGTCCACTTGATAAATATTTTTTGTGAATAAATATTTTGGTCTCTTGTTGACCGATGTAAATACGTTTTTTAAATTTTTAAAATGAATTATGCTGAATAAATTTCTTTAAAGTTAGGCCATTTTCTTAGGTTCTCATTTATTTATTACCAGATTACATGGTAAAATTCTAATATGTACATTCTGCCGAGTGGAACATACGTTCCTGGCGTAACTAGGTCATGACAATGTGCCTTTAGTGAGCGACCACCTGCCGTATACGACCACCTTTTAATGGGAGTAGGTGTGGTCGCATACGACAGGTTCCATTCTAGGTACAATATAGACCGATAATAGTTCTTTATAAAATAGTAAATACTAATTACCGCGTAATACTTAGGTCGCATATTTTTTTAAAATCTCGTAAATAAACATTGCTGAGGGTGTTTAGGAATACGGTAATAGCAATGTCAACAGAAAAAAAGACAAGTGTCAGTCAGTTATGTGCCATACGTGATACACGCTTCGGGCGATCATGTCTCGAAAGAGACATGACTGTCTGGACAAGATTATCCCGCAGTAGGTTGCCATTACTTTCTGCGGTAGACTGGTTGCCAGCCAAGGCTATAGAACCCAATCTGTCCTGTTATTTGACTCATCGCTAGAGGAGGAAGAGATGTATTATATTATTAAGTAGTAATTAGTGGGGGATCAGTTTATTACTTAATAACAATAAAAAACTGATCCCCCACTTTATGCCCAGTAAGAGCCTTAATCATGTTACCAACTATTATATTCAGTCAGTCAGTTAAGTGCCATACGTGATACACACTTTGGGCGATCATGTCTCGAAAGAGACATGACTGTCTGGACAGAAGATTATCCCGCAGTAGGTTGCCATTGCTTTCTGCGGTAGACTGGTTGCCAGCCAAGGCTATAGAACCCAATCTGTTCTATCATTTGACTCATAGCTAGAGGAGGAAGAGATGTATTATATTATTAAGTAGTAATTAGTGGGGGATCAGTTTATTACTTAATAACAATAAAAAACTGATCCCCCAATTTATGCCCAGTAAAAGCCTTAATCATGTTACCAACTATTATATTCAGTCAGTCAGTTAAGTGCCATACGTGATACACGCTTTGGGCGATCATGTGTCGAAAGAGACATGACTGTCTGGGCAGAAGATTATCCCGCAGTAGGTTGCCATTACTTTCTGCGGTAGACTGGTTGCCAGCCAAGGCTATAGAACCCAATCTGTTCTATCATTTGACTCATAGCTAGAGGAGGAAGAGATGTATTATATTATTAAGTAGTAATTAGTGGGGGATCAGTTTATTACTTAATAACAATAAAAAAACTGATCCCCCAATTTATGCCCAGTAAAAGCCTTAATCATGTTAACAACTATTATATTCAGTCAGTCAGTTAAGTGCCATACGTGATACACGCTTTGGGCGATCATGTGTCGAAAGAGACATGACTGTCTGGGCAGAAGATTATCCCGCAGTAGGTTGCCATTACTTTCTGCGGTAGACTGGTTGCCAGCCAAGGCTATAGAACCCAATCTGTTCTATCATTTGACTCATAGCTAGAGGAGGAAGAGATGTATTATATTATTAAGTAGTAATTAGTGGGGGATCAGTTTATTACTTAGTAACAATAAAAAACTGAACACCCAATTTATGCCCAGTAAAAGCCTTAATCATGTTAACAACTATTATATTCAGTCAGTCAGTTAAGTGCCATACGTGATACACGCTTTGGGCGATCATGTGTCGAAAGAGACATGACTGTCTGGGCAGAAGATTATCCCGCAGTAGGTTGCCATTACTTTCTGCGGTAGACTGGTTGCCAGCCAAGGCTATAGAACCCAATCTGTTCTATCATTTGACTCATAGCTAGAGGAGGAAGAGATGTATTATATTATTAAGTAGTAATTAGTGGGGGATCAGTTTATTACTTAGTAACAATAAAAAACTGATCCCCCAATTTATGCCCAGTAAAAGCCTTAATCATGTTAACAACTATTATATTCAGTCAGTCATTTAAGTGCCATACGTGATACACGCTTTGGGCGATCATGTGTCGAAAGAGACATGACTGTCTGGGCAGAAGATTATCCCGCAGTAGGTTGCCATTACTTTCTGCGGTAGACTGGTTGCCATCCAAGGCTATAGAACCCAATCTGTTCCATCATTTGACTCATAGCCAGAAGTGATGCATTATATCTTTAACTAGTAAATAAATAATGGTTCATTATTTATGAGATATTGGCTGAACGTAGCGTTCGTGCGAAATGATAAAGAATGTCAGAGAAAAGGCCAAAGGAGGAAGGGAATATAGGAGCTAAGTAGTAATATGGGATCAGTATATATATATATATATATAACAAAATTTTTTTTTTAACCATTTCACCCCGAGCAAGGCGGAAATGCCACTGATGTGCAGGGGGCTACATAAATGTAAAAAGATTAATTAGAAAAGAGTGAGGAGTACAAACAAGTTAGAAAGGAACAATAGAAAGCTGAGAAAGCAGGTGCGATGACAGATACATAGGTGGAGAGAAAGGGAAGGTTATACAGGGGTGGGGAGAGAGCTAGAGTCCAGTGGTTAGTAGATGAGTATTGACTTTGTATTTAAATTTCTGGAGGTTGTAGCCGTCAGGAAAGCAAGAATACGGGAGTGAGTTCCACAGGCGGGAAGTGCGAGAGAGGAAGCTGCAGGAGTAGAATTGTCGTCTGCATTTGGCTAACCTGACTGTGAATGAGTGGGACCCAGTTGCCAGTCTGGTTGCACGAGTAAACACCTGTTGAGGAGGCATCAGTGACTTAAGTTCGTCTGAGCAGAAGCCATGAAAGTATTTATAGAACAGACAAAGGGAGGCCACATTTCGACGATGGGGAAGTGGCTGCAGTCGAGCCGCCAGATCAGTACCTATCACATTACAGACTCTCCTTTGGAGCCTGTCAAGAACACTAAGGAGAACGGCAGGGGCACCTGACCATAAATGGCAGCAGTACTCCATGCACGGACGGATGGTTGACTTGTACATATGCAGGATGGATTCAGAAAAGATACATGAGGAAAGAGGGTTTGGTGAAATTGACACTTACTTGGCTAGAAATTAAAAGGAACACAGCGAGTAACTTTCATGGCGAGCTTGTGTAAATAGATGGTAGAACAAGCACTAGAAGTGACAAAGATTACTTAGAGCTAGGAAGGATAGGAAGCTGTGGAGAGTTATGATCTTCAGCATCCGAAGGGGACACGGCTCGAAGAACCTCACTTCCGACTATTTCAGTTTTGTCATGAGAATTGTTTAGTAATATCGGAGTGTAGAGTTAAAAATCCTATTTTAATTGTGGCTTTACGCCCATTTTTTTATTATTTCGCACGACCGTTACGTTCTGCCAATATCTCATAAATAATGAACCATTACGTTTTGATCACGTGGAAAGAGGGGAAAGACACTAGTAAGTTTTAGTGAGTAAATGAAGGAAACAAAGGAGAAACGGAAAATAGAAGTGTTTTTTTTTTAATCGTTTCACCCCAGGTAAGGCGGTAACGCCACTGATGCGCATGGGGCTACATGAGAGTAAAAGATTAGATAAGAGGAGAGTAAAGAGAAAGACGGACCAGTTAAAAGGGGTGTCAGAGAAAGGGCAAGAAGAGGAAGGGAATATAGGTGTGATGACAGTTGCGAAGGTAGAGAGAAAGGAAAAGATATACAGGGTGATGTAGAAAGAACTGGAGTCAAGTGGTTAAGAGATGGGAATTGACATTGCATTTAAATTCCTGGAGGTTGTAGCCATCAGGAAAGAAAGTATATGGAAGGGATTTCCACAGGCGGGAAGTGCGAGAAAAGAAGCTGATGGAGTAGAGTTGACGGCTGCATTTGGTTGATCTAACTGTAAATGAATGGGACCTTGTTGCCAATATGGTTGCATGAGTAAACTTCTGTGGCAGGGGCACCAGTGATTTAAGTTCGTCGGTGCAGAAGTCACGAAAATATTTATAAAATGAACAGAGGGAAGCCACAACCCGCCGGTGAGAAAGTGGCTGGAGGCGAGCCGTCAAGTCGGTACCTATCACATTACTGATTCTCTTTTGGAGCCTGTCGGGAACACTGAGATGAACAGCGGGGGTATATGACTATATATGACAGAAGTATTCTATGCACGGACGGATGGTTGCCATTTGTATATTTAATTACTGTTTCAGTGAAATAGAAAAAAAGTGTCAATTTGAATTTTTTTCAATTGTACCTACTTCTTAAAATAACGAACAATACACATATTTATAGTTTTTCGATCTTCACTGAGTGCTCCATACTTTCGGCCTTGTGTCACATCTAACCTACGCTTAGAAAATCATCATATTTATAGTCGTTATTGCAATATTTTGTTAAAGTTGTTAAGCGTAAATATTTAACGATACGTTAGAGGAATTTCGACGGATATTTTAGTATCGTCAAACTCGCTTACTCAATCAATAACTTAAGTAATAAGATTCGACAGAAAATTAAAAAATTCAAATAGGAAAAACGTGAAATTTATAGTAATTATAATTATAAGATTTACGGAAATAAAAATGCATTGTTTTCTTAGTTAAACAATACGATAAAAAAAAAATAGGCTAGTTTTGAATAGTATGACAAAATGTCTGTTCGGAAAGGTGAGTGGTAGCCATTTTGTTTCTCATGCAACATGTCCGCCGCTCTTCGTCTTGTGAACTGTCAACATATCTACCCAATATCCTTTAAAAAACCGGGATATAAGAGACCCCGATATAACAGAAACCCGGATATAAGATAGATTTTCTCTGTGGTACTGCATATAAAATAGACCAAACTCGGATATAAGAGAACATTTATCCGGTCCCAACAAATCTCTTATATCAGGGTTACACTGTAAATAATTTCTTGATTCAACAAAAGCAAGTGAAATTTATGTGCTGCTTGTTAGGCAAAAAGGCTGTGATGCCAGAGTTTTTTTTTTGTTTTGTTTTTTAAATGGTTCCCCAGGTCTCCGCCAGAACCCACCGTTCCTACTTCTTATTACGTTTCAGCTACTCTTGCTAATAGATCATTTCTGGCCCAGTCACATGTAGTCAGCAGGTCTTAATTAAACTCACCCGACCGAGAGGGTAACTGTACACTCGGCATAATTCGTTCAGCGACAGGCGAAACACATTCTAATTACGGAAATGTAGTGGTTAAATAGTTTTATTCTTTACCGATTTTACGAATCAAAGCCAGTCATTCACACAGCCGAATATTATTAAACATTTGTCTAAACTATGAATTTAATTATCCCATATTTAGTCAACACATTTTTTTAATAATCATTTCACCCCAAGCAAGGCAGAAATGACACTGGTGCGCAGGGGGGGGGTTACTTTGAGAGAATAAAGAGAGGTACAAGGGATGTCGAAAAAAGATAAAAGATGGATGGGAATCAAGGAGACAGAAGATAAGAATTGACGTTGCATTTAAACTCTTAGAGATTGTAGCTATTGGGATGTTGAAGAAAAAATAAGAGATGGATGGGAATCAAGTAGATAAAAGATGGCAATTGACATTGCATTTAAACTTTTAGAGATTGTAGCTATTAGGATGTTGAAGAAAAAATAAGAGATGGATGGGAATCAAGTAGATAAAAGATGGCAATTGACGTTGCATTTAAACATTTGGAGATTTTAGCTATTGGGATGTCGAAGAAAAGATAAGAGATGGATGGGAATCAAGTAGATAAAAGATGGCAATTGACGTTGCATTTAAACATTTGGAGATTTTAGCTATTGGGATGTCGAAGAAAAGATAAGAGATGGATGGGAATCAAGTAGATAAAAGATGGCAATTGACGTTGCATTTAAACTCTTGGAGATCGTAGCTATTGGGATGTTGAAGAAAAGATAAGAGATGGATGGAAATCAAGTAGGTAAAAAATGGCAATTGACGTTGCATTTAAACTTTTAGAGATTGTATCTATCAGGGAGGCATGTGAATTCCACAAACAGGAAGTGCGAAAAAAGAAACTGTTAGAGTAGAAGAGAGGGTTACATTTAACTACTTCGACAGTAAAAGGGTGGGACCTTAATGCCAATCTAGTAGGACGAGTAGTTACATATGGTTGAGGTACAAGCGGGGAAATCTCATCAGAGCAGTTGCCCTGGAAATACTTGTAGAAAAGATAAAAGGAAGCCACCTCGAGTCGGTGAGAAAGTTACTGAAGTCGAGATGCCAAGTTAGGATCGATTATATTGCAGGTCCGCCTTTGGATTTTGTCGAGAATCTCAAGAGGAATAGCAGAATTACCCGACCAGACATGACAACGGTATTCAATGAACGTTGTTTGGGTAGATGATTTCTTGTTTTGTATTTTTAAAGTTAAAAGGATAATTCCTCTGGTGTATTCGAAGTAATATTCGCTTCTTGTTTATTTTCACGACCTTTCGGCTGTTGTGGGAGGAAGCCAGAATATTAGAAAACAGTAGAGAATAAGGCAATGTATATATAACAATATATACTAGGCTGCAATAACTTCATCAGTAGGCCTAGCATACAAATGAGCACCGTAATTAGAATTAAGAAAATATAAGAGCTAAGATTTAAAAGTTTTACCACCTAATTACACTACTATTGCCTTCATGTCTCTAACACCTGGATGATCGTAGCCCTTCACAACTTTCTAATACTGAGGATGTGAAAAACAGAAACTTTACCTCTGTAGAGTTGCAAGACCTCCTGGTTACCTGATTAAATTGCGTAAGAAGGAATAATAGAAAAAACAACACTAAGGAGTAAGATGATTGAAAGCGTACAAAATAGGCCATAATAACTTCATCAGTAGTCCTTACATAAAATTGAACAACATAATGGAAATTATTGAAGAAAGTGTTGTGGAGTAGTTTTCGCACTGAAAGTTATTATCGTGCTATGTCGGTTGCTAATCGACTTAACGCACCCAAAATGTTAGGAACTTGGTAATCTTCTACTGAAAGCTGACTCCTTAGTATTCGGCTAACTGCCGACTAATATTAACTGCCTCAGTCCAACTCTGTCCAAACTGGAACTAACAGTTCTACTGAACTCCAATAGAACTCTAAAGAACACTCTAGAACTTCTAAGAACTCCTCAAGAACTTCTCGAGTTAACTTCCTGTTAACTCTTATTAATATAGGAAGGAGAGTCCATTATTTGAGGAATAGGTGTGTTTCACCATAAAAGAAAGTTAAAATATCAGATCTAAGATTTAAAAATTCCTAGTTACACTTATTTATATTTTATGTCTCTAAAGGGTGTGGTCGACCGTAGCTCTTCACAACTCGCCATAACGCCATGTAGGTTGAGACTGCAGAATACGCAGACTACAGCTTTACAGAGATGTAGAACCACTCGATGAGGTCACTTGTTTGCAACGGGTAGCGATCACTGATGCCTGCTAAATCTCTGTACAAAAGATTTAGATTTTGCCATTATATCTAAATCTAAAATTATTTATAAATGGAACTTTGTGTCTGTGTGTGTGTCTGTGTGTGTGTGTCTGTGTGTCTGTCTCTGTGTGTCTATGTGTGTGTCTCTGTGTGTATGTGTGTGTGTGTGTGTCTCTGTGTATGTGTGTGTCTGTGTGTATATGTGTGTCTCTGTGTGTGTGTCTGTGTGTATGTGTGTGTCCGTTACCTATAGACTCCGAAACGGCTGAACCGATTTTCTTGAAAATTTACACAGTTGTACTATAAGCGTCTGCGAGTGTTCTTAGCTAGGTTTTGTATCGAGGTACACCCGATAAATATCGAAAATCGATAATCGAAAAAATCGGGTTATAGAAGGAGTAGTCTGATTTTAATCAAATTTGATACACTCATAGACAAAGACATAAGAAACGATATTCAAGGTTGCAGTTCTTACAATAGTGCAGAAAATCAATAATATATATATATATATATATATATATATATATATATATATATATATAAAAGGCAAGATGTTTGCGTGTGTGTCTGTTTATCTGCCTGTATGTCTGTATTTTCTTTCAGCCCTTTTATTTTAGTTTTTGCTTCGGGTTTGGCTCTAAGTAGGTATAATTGTAGTTCTTAGTCTCAGCCATGAAATCATTTACCCAGAGGTATTTATTTAGCCTTCAAAATTCAGTGTACGACGAAAAAACCTGATTTGATATCGATACCAGGAATCAAAATTTGACTTACATCCATTCATTTTTCTTTCGGTCTACGGTTTCGCTTTAACTGGAAACAAGTATTGCTTTTTAGTCTTTCGTGCCAATGTCCAAAGAGTTTGAGCTCCAGGACCATGGATTAGTTTAAAGCTTTCATTACACCCGAGCAACGCCGGGTTATACTGCTAGTAGCTCATAGATAGACACTACTAAACGAGCAAGCCAAAACAACTTTTTATTTTTTTGTTGTTCTGCGTCACTTTTACTCTTTATCATCCCTATTAACGTCATTTCTGTTATCCACTCGGATAAACCTGTGAGGTAGATTACTAACTGTTTCCTCTTTGCTTTTATTGTTTTCACTATATCTAGAAGCTGTTAAATTCTCCAGGTCCCCTGTCCTCATTTTGTGTGCTGGAAATTTCATATGTCTCTTCCTTATTCTAAGTATTCATTTGGTTCTCATGCTTCTTAAATATTCTTCGTTGCTTGTATGTTCTACCAATCGTATTATCTGCATTTGTCTTTTCGAATCTCAGTCCTAGGTATGACGATAAACTACATCCGGCAGCAAGGCTCCTGATAGAAAGATTGAAGGGTTTGAAACCACTTGTTAATTGCTGTTGTTCACAGGTTCACTATGATCAGGGGTGATAGTACCAGTTAGGGTCCCAGTCATTAGTAAATTGTTACCCCACCAAATAAAAACAAAACCCCATGAAAGTAAAAATTTCAGTAATACCAATTTATTGTAAAAACTACCAATAATACCAGTTTATAGAAAAATTACCGTCAGTACCTATTTATAGAAGAATGAGCAACAATAATTATTTATAGTAAACATTACCAACAATATATATTTATAGTAAAAACTAGCAGTATAGTCCGGCGTTGCTCGGGTGTAATGAAAGCTTTAAAACTAATCCATGGTCCTGGAGCTCAGATTCAGCCTAAAGAATATTTGTGTTAAGTTTGGTGAGAATCGGATAAAAATTGTGGATTTGTATAAAGGACATACAGACAGATAAGCGCGCGCACACACACACACACACACACACATCTTGCCTTTTATATATATATATATATATATATATATATATATATATATAGAGAGAGAGAGAGAGAGAGAGAGATTATCGATTTTCTGCACTATTGTAAGAACTGCAATCTTGAAACTTCTGAATATCGTTTCTTATGTCTTTGTCTATGAGTGTATCAAATTTGATTAAAATCGGACCACTCCTTCTATAACCCGATTTTTTTCGATTATCGATTTTCGACATTTATCGGGGGTACCTCGACACAAAACCTAGCTAAGAACACTCACAGACGCTTATATTACAACTGTGTAAATTTTCAAGAAAATCGGTCCAGCCATTTCGGAGTCTATAGGTAACGGATACACAGACACACACACAGACACACACACACACACACACACACACACACACACACACACACACACACACACACACACACACACAGAGACAAAGTTCCATTTATAAATAAGTTTAGATTTAGATTCGATAGATAGATTATCAGCAATACCTACTGATATTAAAAATTACCAACAATGCCAATTAATAGTAAAATCACCGTCAATACCTATTTATCGTAAAATTATCAGTAATACTTATTTATTGTAAAAACTTTCAGCAATACCTACTTATATTAAAAATTACCAACAATACCAAAATAAGAGCCAAATCACCGTCAATATCTACTTATAGTAAGAATTATCAGCAATACCAATTTATCGCGGAAAAACAACAATAACAGCAATAGAATGTCTAAGCCGTTCTTTGAATGGTTCAAGTTTCACTTCACAGATTCAAATCCAATGTTCTTTCTCGTATATCTAAGTTTGCTGGTGAGTTTATGAAATGATTGCCATCATGATCCTATCAGAATCCGATCTAAAATCTATGGTCAGTTTTGAAAAGTTGATTTTCAACAATTTATTTTTTTCAATCATATCACCCCAAGCAAGGCGAAAACGCCACTGATGCGAAGGGGGCTACGTAAGAGTGAAAAGACTGGAAAAGAGAAAAACCGGAAACCACATCCTAAACAGGAAACAAGGGATGAGCCTCTTCACCAGTTCAATAGACGTGGGTGGAGTGTGAACCGGGCGATAGTTTAGTCTATCTACTCTAATTGAAAAAAAATAAAAATAAAATAAAATAAAAAACAAGAGTGAAAAGATTGGAAAAGAGAAAAACCGGAAACCACATCCTAAACAGGAAACAAGGGATGAGCCTCTTCACCTGTTCAATAGACGTGGGTGGAGTGTGAACCGGGCGATAGTTTAGTCTATCTACTCCAATTAAAAAAAAAAAAGAAGTGAGTTGCAAGAAAAGAAACTGTCTTTCGATCCATGACTGACTAAACAGAAGATTTTCCCGGAGTAAGTTGCCATTTCTCTCTGTGCCAGACTGGTCGCCAACCAAGGCTAGAGAACCCAATCTGACCTGCTATTTAACCTCTAAGTCAGTTAAGCGCCATACCTGATACACTCTTGAACGATCATGTCTTTTTCGATCTATGACTGACTAGGCAGAAGATTTTCCTGCAGTAGATTACCATCTCTTTCTGTGGTAGACTGGTTGCCAACCAAGGCTATAGAACCTAACCCGTCCTGTTATTTAACCCATAAATGCAGGGAGAAGATTAATATATTTCCTAAAGGTATTTGCGCGTTTTCACAAACCCGTTTTCCTCCTCCTTATCCCCGTCTTCCTCCTCCTTCTCCTCCTCCTTCTTCTTCTTCCATGTACCGTGTCCTCTGACGTTGGCGATTGTGGTTCTCGACAGTTTCCTGTCTTTTGTACCTATCAATAATTTTTTTTTCTTTTTGCTTTCTCTCCTAAACCTTGTTCTGCCATCAATTTACTAAAGATCGCTTTTCTTCTTCTTCTATGAGTCGTGTCCCTTCAGGACGTGGGTGGTCATGATTCTCCACAACTTCATGCCCTTTGTAGATCTTGATATTTTTTTTATTTTGTTATCTTTCCTAATCCTTGTTCTACCAACCATTTACTCAAGCTTACCAGGTAGATCATGCGTTGTTTTCCTCCGTCTTTCTTGCCTTCAGTACGTCTTGTGAGTATCGGATTTTTCAAGCCGTCTTTTCTCATTATATTCCTAAGAAATTTAAACTTTTCCTGATGTTAAAGATAAGTGTTTTTTTTTTATTTCTATTTTCTTTAAAAGTTTGTTGTTGAACTCACAAATCCCATTAGCTCAGTCGTGCCTTAAGGCATAAATGCGGCCCTGGTTACGGGTGTGACTAAGTGAATTTATAGCTGAAACCCTATACTTCAGCAATCTATAGGCCCTGTGCCGCACATTGCACTTTTTTCACACGATCTTAAATACGGTAGACAGGAGATTGTATGTAAGTATGTGTATGTAATATGATTTTTAGACTTTGTAGTCAACCTAGATTAATTCGCGCTCGAATTAGCAAAGAAATGCCAGTTTTAATGCCTCGTTTAATTTCGTTTAATTCTTGCAGACTTGAGAATGAATTAGTCGTCATTCTTATAAATAAAATGGCGACCAGTATATGTACGGCAGAATTGAAAGGCAAACGAATCGCTTGTTAAACTCACAAACTGTTGATAGTATGTCCATTCGTGGGTCTTTCATGATTTTTTTTAAAACTTGGAAGCACAAGAACATAACTCTCGGCAAGCGAGAAATTTTTTGCGGGTTGGGAGGCGCCATCTTGTGAATACGAAACTAAATATTCTAAACTTGCATTTCTTTTTCTTCTCGATATTTGATCTGCATTCACCTACACTTACATTAATGAATATTTACATATACTTACACACATAGATATTTCCATATACGTCAGTCAGTTAAGTGCCATACGTGAAACACGCTTGGGCGATCATGTCTCGAAAGAGACATGACTGTCTGGGCAGAAGATTATTCCGCAGTAGGCTGCCATTGCTTTCTGCGGTAGACTGGTTGCCAACCAGGGCTATAGAACCCAATCTGTCCTGTTATTTAACCCATAACTGTAAGGAAGAGACGGATTAATACATTTTCCAAGGGTATTTGCGCGTAAGTGAATGCAATGAATTCAACTGGAATTCGAACTCGTCTCTCCAATTTCTTGTTCCGAGCCGATATCCACTGGACCACTACGCACATCAACATATACGTACACACATGAATATTTACATATGCGAACAAACTTGTTTGAACAGCAAACACAAAGACATGATTAGATCCAGACCATTTCCGCCAAAACCTGAATCAGTACGTTCTGTTAGAGTCTATTCAAAAAATACTCTAAGCAAGACAATAAATCCTCTAAGACGCAAAGGTGGAGGTGTTACTGAGTATGAGAGAATACAAAAAAAAAAAAAAAAGAAAGAAAAAAGAAAACATAATTAAGGAGAGAGAACAATAAAAGAACAGGAATTAAGAAGACAGAAGATAACGACTGACATTGCATTTAAAGTTTTGAAGATCAGAGTTGACTGGAAAGCAAGAAGCCGGAAGAGAGTTCTACAAGCGAGAGAAGAAACTGTTAGCATAGGACTTATAATAATATGAGAAGAAGAAAACATAATTAAGGTGAGAGAACAATAAAAGAACAGGAAGTAAGAAGACAGAAGATAACGACTGACATTGCATTTAAAGTTTTGAAGATCAATGTTGACTGGAAAGCAGAAGCCGGAAGAGAGTTCTACAAGCGAGAGAAGAAACTGTTAGCATAGGACTTATAATAATATGAGAAGAAGAAAACATAATTAAGGTGAGAGAACAATAAAAGAACAGGAAGTAAGAAGACAGAAGATAACGACTGACATTGCATTTAAAGTTTGAAGATCAGAGTTGACTGGAAAGCAAGAAGCCGGAAGAGTTCTACAAGCGAGAGAAGAAACTGTTAGCATAGGACTTATAATAATATGAGAAGAAAGCATAACTAAGGAGAGAGAACAACAAAAGAACAGGAATTAAGAAGACAGAAGATAACGACTGACATTGCATTTAAAGTTTTGAAGATCAATGTTGACTGGAAAGCAAGAAGCCGGAAGAGAGTTCTACAAGCGAGAGAAGAAACTGTTAGCATAGGACTTATAATAATATGAGAAGAAAACATAATTAAGGTGAGAGAACAATAAAAAGAACAGGAAGTAAGAAGACAGAAGATAACGACTGACATTGCATTTAAAGTTTTGAAGATCAGAGTTGACTGGAAAGCAAGAAGCCGGAAGAGAGTTCTACAAGCGAGAGAAAAACTGTTAGCATAGGACTTATAATAATATGAGAAGAAAATATATCAAGGAAGAACAACAAAACAGAATCAGACAAAGGAAATGCATTGCGGCATACGCTGGTTGCAGAATCAATATAAAACAAATAAAGCCAGAAGAGGACCACACAAACGAAGAAAACTGACAACTGGAATTTTTAAATAATGAAGAAGCACGTTAGAATGGAAATAATAAAAATTAAATGGTAGAATGGCATTTGTGCTGCTTTTAAAGTTTGAAGATGGAGTTGACTGAAACAAGAAGCGGAAGAGTTCTACAAGCGAGAGAAGAAACTGTTAGCATAGGACTTATAATAATATGAGAAGAAAGCATAACTAAGGAGAGAGAACAACAAAGAACAGGAATTAAGAAGACAGAAAATAACGACTGACATTGCATTTTAAAGTTTTGAAGATCAAGGACTGGAAAGCAAGAAAGCTGAAGAGTTCTACAAGCGAGAGAAGAAACTGTTAGTATAGGACTTATAATAATATGAGAAGAAAGCATAACTAAGGAGAGAGAACAACAAAAGAACAGGAATTAAGAAGACAGAAAATAACAACTGACATTGCATTTAAAGTTTTGAAGATCAGAGTTGACTGGAAAGCAAGAAGCCGGAAGAGAGTTCTACAAGCGAGAAAGAAACTGTTAGTATAGGACTTATAATAATATGAGAAGAAGAAAACATAATTAAGGTGAGAGAACAATAAAAGAACAGGAATTAAGAAGACAGAAGATAACGACTGACATTGCATTTAAATTTTTGAAGATCAGAGTTGACTGGAAAGCAAGAAGCCGGAAGAGAGTTCTACAAGCGAGAGAAGAAACTGTTAGCATAGGACTTATAATAATATGAGAAGAAGAAAACATAATTAAGGTGAGAGAACAATAAAAGAACAGGAAGTAAGAAGACAGAAGATAACGACTGACATTGCATTTAAAGTTTTGAAGATCAATGTTGACTGGAAAGCAAGAAACCGGAAGAGTTCTACAAGCGAGAGAAGAAACTGTTAGCATAGGACTTATAATAATATGAGAAGAAGAAAACATAATTAAGGTGAGAGAACAATAAAAGAACAGGAAGTAAGAAGACAGAAGATAACGACTGACATTGCATTTAAAGTTTTGAAGATCAATGTTGACTGGAAAGCAAGAAACCGGAAGAGAGTTCTACAAGCGAGAGAAGAAACTGTTAGTATAGGACTTATAATAATATGAGAAGAAGAAAACATAATTAAGGTGAGAGAACAATAAAAGAACAGGAAGTAAGAAGACAGAAGATAACGACTGACATTGCATTTAAAGTTTTGAAGATCAATGTTGACTGGAAAGCAAGAAACCGGAAGAGAGTTCTACAAGCGAGAGAAGAAACTGTTAGCATAGGACTTATAATAATATGAGAAGAAAGCATAACTAAGGAGAGAGAACAACAAAAGAACAGGAATTAAGAAGACAGAAAATAACGACTGACATTGCATTTAAAGTTTTGAAGATCAGAGTTGACTGGAAAGCAAGAAGCCGGAAGAGAGTTCTACAAGCGAGAGAAGAAACTGTTAGTATAGGACTTATAATAATATGAGAAGAAAGCATAACTAAGGAGAGAGAACAACAAAAGAACAGGAATTAAGAAGACAGAAAATAACGACTGACATTGCATTTAAAGTTTTGAAGATCAGAGTTGACTGGAAAGCAAGAAGCCGGAAGAGAGTTCTACAAGCGAGAGAAGAAACTGTTAGCATAGGACTTATAATAATATGAGAAGAAAGCATAACTAAGGAGAGAGAACAACAAAAGAACAGGAATTAAGAAGACAGAAAATAACGACTGACATTGCATTTAAAGTTTTGAAGATCAGAGTTGACTGGAAAGCAAGAAGCCGGAAGAGAGTTCTACAAGCGAGAGAAGAAACTGTTAGTATAGGACTTATAATAATATGAGAAGAAGAAAACATAATTAAGGTGAGAGAACAATAAAAGAACAGGAATTAAGAAGACAGAAGATAACGACTGACATTGCATTTAAATTTTTGAAGATCAATGTTGACTGGAAAGCAAGGAGCCGGAAGAGAGTTCTACAAGTGAGAAGTTCAAGTGTAGTATCGAACTTATGTTTACATCTAGCCATTTCAGCTGTAAAATGATGAGAGCTTGTCGCCAATCTAATACTGTGTTTAAACTTATAAAGTCTAGATTCAAAAGAGGAAATTGCCATGAATGTATTTAAAAAAGGCACAGGGAAAGAAGAAGAAGAGTCAGACAATATCACCAAGTAAACAGGAGGCTTATTCAAAAACTCGACACTGGCGGTTGGGGAAAAATTCCTTCTTAAGTTTTAATTCAAATTCAAACATCCCGTAAGTTTCATGAAGGTGTGGATAATGTAACGATTCTTAAGGGAAGGCATGAATCCATCTTTCTTCCTCTATGTGCAAAATAACAATAAAACTGGTTACTGTTGTTTTGGGAGGCAACCATTATGCAAGAAGGAAAATATGGAATTTAAAAAAATCCAACATGAAGAGGGACGGACTCCGTCAGGTTATCTTGTTTGAGACATAGCACAGCTGCTATGAATTCCAGTACATGTGGTGCTCTTATGATCCGAATGGGTTACTAGAGTTACGGCTTCAAAGGTTTCACACACACACATTTTTATGACAAATGGGTAAACATTTTTTAAATTAAGGGATTTATCACAATGGATGGTATTGTCATAAATGTCCTCCTTCTTCTTCCATTAATATGCACTGCACTTGGTCAGTCATGTGATCCTTAACAAACAACGCTGTTTTTATAGATGTTATATTAAGCTGCTGGAAAACAACCACAACAGACAACGACGAACACCTATATATAAAAGTATTATATTTTTATTATTCGTTGGTGATGGTTGTGTGGAGAAGGAGGGCAGCCGGAGAGGATCACGCAAACGAAGGAGCCGTCGGGAGTCGAAATCCAGCGGGAGTTCTTTGTCTTCGGTCAGAAAAATCAATGACTTATATAACCCCCAAATTCCTATGCCTTTGTGCTTTTTCGGGTTGTCGGGTTGTCACTTAATTGACATCATCTACAGCCAGATACAGCTGTCAATCATCTTCGCCGGCTATCTCCTTTCAAACCGGTTGTCACCTGTGTTTCTGGCTTTGATGTTGCGCCCCGCCACCGCCATCTACGGCTGGATATATTTGCAAATCATATCTTTGCTAATTATAGCCTTTCAAGCCGGTTGCCGTCTGCGTTTCTGCCTTTGTCGACACCATCTACAGCCGGATATATTTGTCAATCATATCTTTGCCGTTAAATGTAATATATTACACAGAGGGACTAACTATACATAAACACCGGCGAGAAAAAGATGCATCCATAACTCGTTGGTGGACACAACCTTTCGTAACATGACGTTCCTGACTTGTGAGTAAAGATAGCCATTTGCAATATCTGCTACTTTTCCTTTTAAGGATAGGAGCGAAGGTATATAACACGTTTCTATACTTTTAGCACATTCTTATTCGAGAACAAGTTCATTAGCTTCCCACGGACATCTCTTCAGCCAATTTTAATTTTTGCAAATAAATATTTGGGAAATTACTTGTACCGACAGTCAAATACTATAAACGCTGCCCGACTGATGTTTGATAACACAACACTAAGATTAAATTCGGTATAAAATGACATATTTTGATAAACGCCTATGTTAGACCCGTGTGATGCAAATACGCAGAACGGTTTCGCCTTCAAAAAAAAAAAAAAATAATCATTCTTATTTGTCATGCTCAGACGAATCACTTTTCCAAAGACACACATTCAGGAAATGAAGGAATTTCAAAAATGGAAGTGAAATTCTTTACAAAAAC
>JBBBDQ010001336.1:3870000-3882500 GCA_037127315.1 Ascarosepion bandense
TCTTATAGTGAGATAGAGAAATAAAGTACAGGCCTATAGAGAGAAAAGTAAATAAAGTACAGGCCTATAGAGAGAAAAGTAAATAAAGTACAGGCCTATAGAGAGAAAAGTAAATAAAGTACAGGCCTATAGAGAGAAAAGTAAATAAAGTACAGGCCTATCGTGAAATAGTGAAGTAAAGTACGGCCTATTGTGAGATAATAAAATAAATCACAGGCCTATAGTGAGATAATCAAATAAAATATGTCAATAGAAAACATATATATATAGTGACGTAAATTAACAGATATGCATATGAAGAGGGTGTACATATGTATATAATTCAGATGATAAAAAGAAGGCTCAATGCATGAACAGAGCTGTCTTATATATATATATATATATATATATATATATATATATATATATATATAGTCATCCGCAGATAGATCTATTTCACTGTATCACAGCTCATCAGTACGGTTAGACATCCGATTGCTTTTTATCCAGGATTGAAACCCGACCGAATTGGCGTCAGCTATGGGCGCTCGGTAGAAGGAGGCAGACTTTTAGCGCATGATGCATCGTACGTCAATTGCTAGAGTGCTCTAATTCATTACTGAATGAGCGATATATATTAATATACATATTATCCTACGTCTATGGCACGACTCGGATTTTCATGCGTTATGCAGTCATCAGGTGCATATTTCAAACTGACACCTTATTAGATTTCTATTTAAATTCACTCGATGTTCATGGGAATTAAATCTTATAAAATTAATTTACTGCTTTCTTAATAACAAGACTAAAAATTTAAATATTTTAAGGTTACATGTAGATAAAAATTTAAAATTTAAATTTAAAACTTAAAATTAAAAACAATATTAAAAATTAAAAAAATTAAAAAATTAAAACAATATTAAAAATAAAAAATACAGGGAGAAAAATATCAAAGGGGCGTAAGTCATGAAACGAAAAAATTTAAATATTCAAATATTATTTGTAGATAAAAAATCAATTTTTTAAAATTTTAAATGCAATAAAATAAAATAAAAATTAAGAATAAAAAGTAAAATTTAGAATTAAAATTAAAAATAAAAGATGTAGGGAGCAAAAATAAAAGGGGTTGAATTCATTATTGTTAATTTCAAAGATACGCACCGTAATGGGGAGGCGCTAGAGGGTGTCGTCAGTGATGTGATCGCGAGGATCACTAGGGGGTTTCGGGTCTTTCAACATCATACCCCACTCACCGCGCCGACCCGACCAGAGATGATCATCCTCCGGCCCACCCTCGATAAACGCTTTCAGACACTGGAAAATTACGTTTAGGCCCGGTACGAAACCTTGCCAATGCTTTCGATTGGCGACAGTCAGAGCCACTTTCCATTTAGAGGCGAACCGCACATGAGCTCGTCCGAAAATGTGAAACAATTCACCTATTATACGGCTATTAAAAAAATTAAAAAAAAAGGAAAAAAAAACTCGACTGAGAATTAATCACGATACATTAATTTAAACTTATTTATGCATTTTATCTTATTTACGAGTACTAATAAAATGAAGAGAAATCAGAAATGCAGAATTTCGGGAAATTTTAGCGAACAATTTGTTTTGAAATCCAGGCACTCGCTCTTTTGATCCATAACCAATTCGCTGTTCTTTCCGCTGTTTCGGTTATGGACTTGAGTGCTTTCCTTTTTTTTACTCCCACTATCCCAATATCTGTTAAGGATTTGCATAAGGACCTTGCTGCTTAAAATAATATTGCGGGGAAAAGAAAGAAAGAAAGAGGCAAACGTAAATCACTTTTTTTATTAAATAAATTTGGATCATTGATATGGTTCAAGATGGCAAGCTTTTCTAAAAGCTTAGATTACATTTATCTCCTTTTCCATTGTAATGTTTGGATTTAGCTACGATATTCCAGGTAATAATTGGTTTTCTTACGGTTGTTTTTTTTAATTTCCAATAATGTATGGATAAAGCAGTACTTTTGCTGTATTTACTGTTGTTTAAAACAACATCTGCTTTTTTTTTATCTTCCACCTGTTAGAAGTTCTTCCAAAGTAAAATTTAACATCGTTAACATTCGAATGAATTCGAGTTTTATAAACAATACTTTCGAACATACATTGTCTATTCAATGGGAAGTTTTAATTTTTACGCAGTTGCAATTATTTGTAGAAGGATCATTTTTGCTATTAGTTCGGTGATGAATGTTGTTTATATGGGCCAAATATTTATTTGATATCATAGCATTTTGTTGTGAAATATATTTTTTCTATGTTTTTAACATAACTATATAACTAACTTTGACATGTTTTTGTTAGTTTTTTTTTTTTTAAACGAAATTGTATAGATTTGTGTAGGTTGTTGGTAATTCTTTGGGGTTGAATTGATTCCCTATTCATGTATATTTGGTTATGCGAGTCCTTAGTGTATGGTTTGTACACACCATTGCTCAGTTATATGTTTATTTATATATATTTTTTAAATTTCCCATAATGTGTCGATAAAGCAATACTTTTGCTGTATTTACTGTTGTTTAAAGACAACATGTGGTTAAATCTTCAACCTGTTTTAAGTGCTTCCAAAGTCAAATTTAATATCATTATCATCCGAATTAATTCAAGCTCTATAAATAATACTTTTGAACATACATTGGCCATTCAATGGGCAGGTTTTATTTTTTACGCAGTTGCAATTATTTTTAGAAGTGTCATTTTTGCTATTAGTTGAGTGACGAATGTTGTTTATATGGGCCAAATATTTATTTGATATCATAGCATTTTGTTGTGAAATATATTTATCTATGTTTTTAACATAACTATAACTTTGACATGTTTTTGTTAGGATTTTTTTTTTAGTGTGGATGAATGGTAGAAATGTTTGTGAATTAAGTTAAGGAAGAGTTTAACAATGTCAGTTGAGATGTTACGGCTGAAGGGTGGATTAAACCAAATAATGTGAGGCTTACGTGATTCCTACTTATTTCTGCCTACCTTGTTTTTAACGGAATATTCTAAAAGAGTGTCGAATATTCTAAAAGAGTGTCGAATATTCTAAAAGAGTGTCGAATATTCTAAAAGAGTAAATTATTAATGTATTTAATTTTAGAATTGTCAAAAAATTTCTTTATTGCTAGAGTTGGTGCTTAAACAAAATTGGATAGATTTGTGTAGGTTGTTGGTGATTCTCTGGGGCTGATTTGATTCCCTGTTCATGTATGTTTGGTTATGTGAGTTCTTAGTGGACGGTTTGTGCAGACCATTGCTCAGGTCAAAGGTCAAAGATAACATCTAAGAAATTTACGACTTTAGCGTTATTGATGGTTGGAATGTTAAGATTGTGGTTTTTGAAAAAATTTATTAATTCCTTTCTGAGTTTATCCGTTTTTTTAAGGATTAGTTTTGTTTGAAAGTTACCACTGAAGGGTTGGTTAAACCAAATAATGTTACGTTTACGTGATTTCTGCTTATTTCTGCCTACCTTGTTTTTAATGGAGTATTATAAACTAGTGTCGATTTTACTTTTTCCTAAAGCATTAATGTATTTAATTTTAGAATTCTCAAAAATTTCTTTATTGCTAGAATTGGTGTTTAAACGAAATTGGATAGAGTTCTTCAATTTCTTTCCCCTGCATTTTTTCATTTTTTAATATTTTGTAATTTTAATTTTAATTTTAAGTTTTAAATTTGAATTTGTATTTTGTGTCTACATTTAACCTTAGAAAATTTAAAATTTCAATCTTGTTATTAAAAAAGCAGTACATTAATTTTATAAGTTTTAATTCCCATGGACATCGAGTGAATTTAAATTAAAATCTAATAAACTGTCAGTTTGAAATATGCACCTGATGATTGCATAACGCATGAAACTCCGAGTCGTGCCATAGACGTAGAACAATAGGTGTATATATATATATATATATATATATATATATATATATATATACAGTACTGTGCAAAAGTATTAGGACAAGAACTATTTTATCTTTTATGAGGCATCAAAATAAAGTTTAAAATCACCCCTGTTCTAATACTTTTGCACACTACCGGTAGTGTGCAAAAGCATAAGGACAGGGGTGATTTTCCTAAAAGCCTCACTGAAATTCGTACACAGGGTGAAAAGCCAAGTAAATTGCTAATAAATATTGATTATTTCAAACTAACTGTAAAAGAAATATATTAAAAAGAAGTTATATTCAATTTTTCCTATTTTCTATTAAACAAGTTATTTTGAAACTACTCATTATTCTATTATCCTTGGATATGACTGACTTTTTTCTTATTTCCCCCATCTCAAATTGATAAATCTAATGTTATTTCGCAAGACACACTTTGGGAACAAATACAAACTGCTTGGCAGGTGATACCATTAGATACATTGAAGAAGCTTGTGATGTTAATGTCTGACAGAATGAAGGCTGTGATCAAAGCAAAAGGCTATTATACTAAATATTAAATTTATTTTGTAATAAGTATTTTCTTCTTGTTAAAGCATTTGAGTAAATCAAATAAGACTTTAATTACATTTTTTATTTTCTGTCAATATGCCTCATAAAAGATAAAATAGTTCTTGTCCTAATACTTTTGCACAGTACTATATATATATATATATATATATATATATATATATATATATATATATATATATATATACGAAAAAAGTCGGCAAATCAAAGTTTGCCATTTATCAGCAAGGTTTAACCAAGCTGTATTGTGGTGTAAAAGTGGGGGGGGTCTGGACTATGAAAAGGAAGCGTTTCTCTCGGAGATGTCGTCTTGAGCTGCATTCTGCGTCCGTAAGCGCCTTAATCTGGTTCGATGATTGGCTAGTATCTTGCTGAACAACCCGCCTAATCCTCCTGCTCAACGCCGTCGAAATATTCTTTAGCCGGCCACTTGAGTTTCTCGTTTCGTGTTCCCCAGTGTCTTTTAAGAAATTTGCAACAGCAGTTTTACTCGGCCCAATGTCGCCAGCGATGTCAGGTTGAGAGAAACCTTGCTTTTACAGGTAGAAAATTCAGTCACGTTCAAACTCTGTCACCTTTTTAAACATTGCCATGTTTTTACCTTGCATAACCAAAGGAGACACCAGTGGGAGATGTTGACTGCACTAATGTTTTAAGACAAAAGACTAACTTTCGTTAATTTTTTACCGATTGAAACTTCGTTTAAACATGATCTTAAAGTTTTGACCAGCGAGTCAGTCAGTTAGTTAAGTGCCATACGTGATACACGCTTGGGCGATCATGTCTCGAAAGAGACATGACTGACTGGGCAGAAGATTATCTCGCAGTAGGTTGCCATTACTTTCTGCGGTAGACTGGTTGTCGACCAAGGCTATAGAATCCAATCTGTCCTGCTATTTAACCCATAAATGGAAGGAAGAGACAGATTAATACCTTTCCCAAGGGTATTTGCGCGTAAGTGAATACAATGGATTCAACTAAAATTCGAACTCGGCTCCCCGGACCAGCAAGTAATTAGCTTAATTTCCTAGTATTCAAACTTCCCCTATTAAATTTCCCCTATTAAATGCTGATGGTGGATGTTATAGTGTTACCGTCTTAATAACCTCTCTGAAGATGGCTCATGTGAGCCGAAAGCTTAGAACCAAATGAATAAAAAATGATCCACATGTTGGAGAATTTTTGTCTTTAATTTCATTTGAAATTAAAGACAAAAATTCTCAAGCCAAAATTCTCAAGCAAAAATACGACGTTTAGAGCGGCTCCTGATTAAACATAATAGACATTCATTGTCTCTTATATTTAACAGTATATGTTTAGAATATATATATATATATATTGTAATTTTGTTATTACAATGGTTTATAAAAGCATAATATCACTACACAAAATGCTTTTATAAACCATTGTAATAACAAAATTAAAATATTAAGCTCTATTCTGTATCGAGCACTCTTTATAAAAGTAAATGTTTGAACAGTTGACTTTAATTTCATGTGTTCTTTCAGTTTTATGTAATATATATATATATATATATATATATATATATATATATATATTATAATATATATATATATATCAGCAGTAAAGTATGCCTCCTTCTGCCGGGCACCCATAGCTCAGAGGTAGAATCGCCGATTGACGCCAATTCGGTCGGGTTTCAATCATGGGTTAAAAGCAATCGGAGTCTAACCGTACTGATGAGCTGTGATACAGCGAAACAGATCTGTCTGCGGATGACTATATATATATATATATATATATATTGTAAGACAGTGACAGAACTTGTAAATTGAAACCCACTGTTCAAACATTTATTTTTATAAAGATTGCTCAATACAGAGTAGAGTTTTCTATTGTAATAATTGTTCTGTCAGTTAAGTGCCATACGTGATACACGCTTTGGGCGATCATGTCTCGAAAGAGACATGACAGACTGGGCAGAAGATTATCACGCAGTAGATTGCCATTGCTTTCTGCGGTAGACTGGTTGCCAGTCAAGGCTATAGAACCCAATTTGTCCTGTTATTTAACCCATAACTGGAGGGAAGAGACGGATTAATACCTTTCCCAAGGGTATTTGCGCGTAAGTGAATGCAATGAATTCAACTGAAATTCGAACTCGGCTCACAGATTTCTCATACCGAGCCGATATCCACTGCATCACAATGCACATCTCATCTACATATATATATATATATATATATATATATATATATATATATATATATGAATTTATATATATTGTATATATAAAATGATCAAAGGGAATTGTTCTAACAGAAGACGGAAAGTGTGACACAGAGATCCGAAGGCGAATTGGCACGGCGAAAGTAGCATTCTAAAAGTTGAGTAAAGTATTAAGAAACAGGACAATTTCGCTAGAAACAAAGAAAAGAGTACTGTATTGGTTCTACAGAAGGATGCTGCGAATATCATGGACCGAGCATGTGAGCAATGATGATGTTTTGGAAAGGATGGAAACAAAAAGGAAATGAATACTGAGCATCAGGAAGAGACAGCTGAAGTTCCCGGGACATGCATTGAGAAAAGAGAGCTTGAGGAACCTGATACTAACGGGCCAGATAGAGGGAAAAAGAGACAGGGAAAAGCAGCTGATAACATATTTGAAGGACCTAATCAGTTGGATGATGGAACGAGAATTGCATGGTGTAGCAGGAGAAAGCGTGCTAAGAGTCACCAGGGAGAGGAAGACGTGGAAAGCCATGATCGCCTACGTCTTGAAAAAGACAAGGCACATAGAAGAATATACATGAAAACTGTTTATATAAAAACGGGCGTATAAAATGGGGGATCAATTCTATATCATATTACAATCAATATATAAACTGGCCCCTCACTTTGGGGTCACAGCAGTTTCTATACATTTATATTCCTGAGATCCAAAAGCACAAGGATGCATTCCAGAAGCTGAGTAAAGTATTAAGAAACAGGACAATTTCGCTAGAAACAAGGAAGAGAGTACTGGATTGCTATGTGATGTCAGTTCTTCAATATGGCAGTGAATGCTGGACAATATCATTAAAGATGAAGGAAAAACTTGAAGCAACTGAAATGTGGTTCTACAGAAGGATGCTGCGAATATCATGGATTGAGCATGTGAGCAATGATGAGGTCTTGGAAATGATGGAAACAAAAAGGAAATGAATACTGAGCATCAGGAAGAGACAGCTAAAGTTCCTGGGACATGCAATGAGGAAGGAGGGCTTGGAGAACCTGATACTAACAGGCCACATAGAGGGAAAAAGAGACAGAGGAAAGCAACGGATAACATTTGAAGGACCTAATCAGGTGGATGATGGAACGAGAGTTGCATGGTGTAACAGGAGAAGGCGTGCTAAGAGCCACCAGGGACAGGGAGACGTGAAAGGCCATGAAAGTAGGCGTCTTCAGATCAGAATGAATGATACATTTACTTATGCGTGTGGGTGTGTGTTTTCTTATATTAAAACTGTTTGCTAGGTTGGCGTCTTCCGTTCTCAATGAAGTAACATGACTGCATTTATTTTTGGTCGTTTATTCTTTTTTATAAAAGTCACCAATATTTTTTGGAGTCAAAATTGGTCCACTCCCGCAATAAATCAACAGTTTTTCACTCCAACGTATTGCAAGACGCGTTTCCCTACAAATGCATTTGTAATGATTGCTTATGTATGAGCCAGCTTTTACGTTTATCGTTGGGAACTATGAAATCAGGTATTTTTATTACATTTTCTTTCTATCTATCTATCTATCTATCTATCTATCTATCTATCTATCTATCACAGCCTGTTCATATCTATCTATCTATCACAGCCTGTTCATATCTATCTATCTATCACAGCCTGTACATATCTATCTATCTATCACAGCCTGTTCATATCTATCTATCTATCACAGCCTGTTCATATCTATCTATCTATCACAGCCTGTTCATATCTATCTATCTATCACAGCCTGTTCATATCTATCTATCTATCTATCTATCTATCTATCTATCTATCTATCTATCTATCACAGCCTGTTCTATCTATCTATCTATCTATCTATCTATCTATCTATCTATCTATCTATCTATCACAGCCTGTTCATATCTATCTATCACAGCCTGTTCATATCTATCTATCTATCTATCTATCTATCTATCTATCTATCTATCTATCTATCTATCTATCACAGCCTGTTCATATCTATCTATCTATCTATCTATCTATCTATCTATCTATCTATCTATCACAGTTCCTATCATATCTATCTATCTATCTATCTATCTATCTATCTATCTATCTATCTATCTATCTATCTATCTATCTATCACAGCCTGTTCATATCTATCTATCTATCACAGCCTGTTCATATCTATCTATCTATCACAGCCTGTTCTATCTATCTATCTATCTATCTATCTATCTATCTATCTATCTATCTATCTATCTATCTATCTATATATATATATATATATCTCAGGTTGTTCATATCTATCTATCTATCTATCTATCTATCTATCTATCTATCTTCATTTTCAATCTGTCTGTGTGTGATGGTTTAAGCTTTCGATTCGAACTTTACCCCAATAGATAACATCTAGAATTATACGTTTTTTTTATCGGTCGTGGACTAATGAAACACATTATCGTAAAGGTATTTGATGATACTCGAATATTCAATTAAATTTAATTCTCTTCTGACCTTTACTCCCCATTCTTAGGCATTCACAATTACAAGCTTTTTTTCTCTCGTCCCTTCTTTATATTCTGTATAACGCGCATAAGAACGTTCAGATAATAATTCTAATCTCTTCTAATGACCTGCAAACGCAATGACTTCTTGGGCCAGTGTCGTTTCTCATAGTCCTGAATATTGACACATCTCTCACGGTTATTGTTCAACTCACACCTACATAAGTTCCTTTTGCCTAAATCAACGGTTATGTTTACATTAGCAGTATAGCCCGGCGTTGCTCGGGTATAATGAAAGCTTCAAAACTAATCCATGGTCCTGGAGCTCAGACTCTTTGGACGTTGGCACGAAAGACTAAAAAGCAATACTTGTTTCCAGTTAAAGCGAAACCGTAGACTGAAAGAAAAATGAATGGATGTAAGTCAAATTTTGATTTCCTGGTATCGATATCAAATAAGTTTTTTTTAGTCGTAAACGAATTTTGAAGGCTAGATATGTAATATGGATGTAAGTCAAATTTTGATTTCCTGGTATCGATATCAAATCAGTTTTTTCGTCGTAAACTGAATTTTGAAGGCTAAATAAGTCCTCTGAGTAAATGGTATCATGGCTGACACTAAGAACTAAAATTATACCTACTTAGAGCCAAACCCGAAGCAAAAACGAAAATAAAAGGGCTGAAAAAATACAGACATAGAGGCAGATAAACAGACACACACACAAACATCTTGCCTTATATATATATATATATATATATATATATATATATATATATATATATATACTGTAATGGTTGTTGCAATGTTTTTAAATTCATAGTATCACTACACAAAAACAATTCTCATGTTTCGAAGCCAGCCCATTATGATTTTGGCTTCATCCTCAGGTGATTTTTTGAGATTTCTAAAAAATCACCTGAGGATGAAGCCAAAAACATAATGGGCTGGTTTCGAAACATGAGAAAATTTTTTGGTGTCGTGATACTATGAATTTAAAACCATTGTAACAACCATTACCGCATAACGCTCTACATTTGTATCGAGCACTCTTTATAAAAGTAAATGCATGAACAAAATGGTAAATAAATCTACGAGTTCAACAACTTAGTTACAATATATATATATATATATATATATATATATATAGTCATCCGCAGACAGATCTGTTTCGCTGTATCACAGCTCATCAGTACGGTTAGACATCCGATTGCTTCTAACCAGGATTGAAATCCGACCAAATTGACATCAGTAGGCGATTCCACCTCTGAGCAATGGTCGCTCGGTGAAAGGAGGCGGACTTTAGCGTGTTTTATACAATGCAAACATACGCCAGTATCCGAGAGTGTTCAGATTCCTTACTGAATGAACGATGCGCTGATGCTTCAGTAGTTACTGTTTTTTCAAAGTCTACCAGTCCTCCATAGTGCTCAATCTCAATCAGGGTCTGAGAGCGTATATATACTCTTCAGTAATGAATTGAGTTCTCCCAGTTACTGGCGCGTGTATACACCGTTTATATATAACATGCTAAAATTTCCCTTCTCTCATTCCATGCGCCTATGGCTTAGGGTGTAGAGACTCCGATTTACACCAAATCTGTCGAGTTTCAATCCCGGCTAGAAGCAATTGGATGTCTAGCCACACTGATGAGCTCTGAAACAGCGAAACTGGCTTGTATGTGGATAACTAATATATATATGTATATATATATATGTATGTGTGTGTGTGTGTGTGTGTGTGTGTGTATGTGACGCTAAGCAGAACTATTAAACATGTAAGCAGATAAGTGTTTCGATACGTTCAAAATATTCCACGCACATACATTTAAAAATAATTATCTATTGCTTTAATACATGTGACACACATTTGACTAGTAAAAATAACTATGGCTTTGAATTGCTACCCCATCCACCTTACACACCAGACTTTGCTCCATCTGACTTCTTCTTGTTTCCTAAACTAAAATCCCAACTCCATGGTCAATATTTTTGAAATAATGATGAGTTCGTGTAGGAATTTTGGGAGGATCAGTGCTCCACCTTCTTCCGTGATGGGATTGCAATGCTTAAGCAAAGTTGGACCAAGTGCCTTGATACCGGCGGGCGTGTGGGTGGCTACATCGAAAAATAGTGGGGGAAGCTTAGAAGGTTTTGAATGACCCTCGTATATATAATGAAAAGGTGTTTTAAGATATGTTACATTTATGGAAGGGTGTGCGTAGTGGCGCAGTGGATATCGACGCGGAACGACAAATCGGGGAGCAGAGTTCGAATACCAGTTGAATTCGTTGCATTCACTTACGCACGAAAACTCCTGAGAAAAGTATTAATCCGTCTCTTCCGTTCAGTTATGGGTTAAATAACAGGACAGATTGGGTTCTATAGCCTTGGCTGGCAACCAGTCTACCGCAGAAAGTAATGGCAACCTACTGCGGGATAATCTTCTGCCCATTCAATCATATCTCTTTCGAGTTATGATCGCCCAAGCGTGTATCACGTATGGCACTTAACTGACTGACTGAATATAATATTTGGAAACATGATTAAGGCTTTTACTGGGTATAAAGTGGAGGATCGGTTCTATATTGTTATGAAGTAATAAACTGATTACCCACTAATTAATAATTATACAATACATCTCTTCCCCTTCTAGTTATGAGTAAAAAACAGGACAGACTGGGTTCTATAGCTTTGGCTGGCAACCAGTCTACCACAGAAAGCAATGGCAACCTCCTGCGGGATAATCTTCTGCCCAGTCAGTTATGTGTCTTTCGAGACATGATCGCCCAAAGCGTGTATCACGTATGGCACTTAACTGACTAACTGAACATAATATTTGGAAACTTGATTAATATTTCTCCTGGTCATAAAGTGGGGGATCAGTTTTAAATTGTTATGAAGTAATAAACTGATCCCCCACTAATTACTACTTAATAATATAATACATCTTTTTCCCTTCTAGCCATGAGTCAAATGATAGGACAGAATGGGTTCTATAGCTTTGGCTGGCAACCAGTCTACCGCAGAATGTAATGGCGACCTCCTTTGAGGTAATTTTCTGCCCAGTCAGTCATGTGTCTTTCGAAACATGATCGCCCAAAGCGTGTATCACGTATAATACTTAACTGACTGATATTTATAGATAAAAATGCTCAAAATTAGGGACAGAGCGCATGTAAATATGAAAGTGGACACTGAGGTCAACACCATATTCTCTACGTACTAAATGACCTGAAGACCGCGTTCAAGCAAGAAACAGCCTGTTGACTTCAGTATCGATTTAGAATCCAAACCTCAGCCAAACAAACAAACAAAAAATAATCATAGAAATCGAAGCAATATTTGGCGGACATGAAGAAAACC
>JBBBDQ010001336.1:3887500-3925000 GCA_037127315.1 Ascarosepion bandense
GATGTGCGTTGTGGTGCAGTGGATATCGGCTCGGAAAGAGAAATTGGTGAGCCGAGTTCGAATTCCAGTTGAATACGCTGCACTCACTTAAGCAGTGGTACCCTTGGGAAAGATATTAATCCGTCCTTTTCCTCCAGTTATGGGTTAAATAACAGGGTAGGACTTGGGGACCCTACCCTTAAAAAATGAATCTTGATACTCGAAAAGAAAAATGTATTACTAGACACAAAATATATAAAAACAACAATACATTTTTGAAAGAAAAAGGTATTATCAGCAATAAATAATGACCCGCCAAGGTTGATAGGCCATAAAACAATAACAACCAACTATTGCATCACAACGCAATTTGAAATTCTTTCCATTCCATGAGAGCCATAATCTGCCTAGAACGGATCCTGGCATTCGTCAGTAGATAAAGCAAATTTACTGAATCGCCAAAATGCAATCCTAATGAATCAGGTTGGGTTAAGTTGATGTATTTTATTGGATAGCATCTTTTTTTAAAAATCGTATCACCCCGAGCAAGGCGGTAACGCCACTGATGTGCAGGGGGCTACATAATAGTGAAAAGATTGGAAAAGAGAAAGCCGGAAACCACATCCTAAACAGGGAACAAGGGATGAGCCTCTTCACCTGTTCAATAGACGTGGGTGGAGTGTGAACCGGGCGATAGACAGATCTATCTACTCCAATTAAAAAAAAAAAGAAAAAAAAAAGAAAGAAACCAAAGTGAGAAGATTGGAAAAGAGAAAGCCGGAAACCGCATCCTAAACAGGGAACAAGGGATGAGCCTCTTAACCTGTTCAATAGACGTGGGTGGAGTGTGAACCGGGCGATAGACAGATCTATCTACTCCAATTAAAAAAAAAAAAGAAAAAAAAAAGAAAGAAACCAAAGTGAGAAGATTGGAAAAGAGAAAGCCGGAAACCACATCCTAAACAGGGAACAAGAGATGAGCCGCTTAACCTGTTCAATAGACGTAGGTGTAGTGTGAACCGGGCGATAGATAGATCTATCTACTCCAATTGAAAAAAAAAAACAAAAATCAAAGTGAGAAGATTGGAAAAGAGAAAACCGGAAATCACATCCTTTGGCTCTATAGGTAAATATTGATCGGTAGTCAAAATTTGTCGTGTTTATTTCTGAGTCGATAGAGAAAGATTGGTCAGATTTATACTTGAGTCTATATGTAAACATTATTTGGATTATACTTGAATCTATAGATAAAGATTTTGTTTACTTTTGAAATTTTTGGTTACCGTGCCTTAAGACAATCCTCTATGTCTGTATGCTATTCACACACATACTTCTTCTTCATGTACCGTGTCCCTTCAGGACGTAGGCGATCATGGACTTCCACTTGGCTATTTCTCTTGTCGCTCTCAATTTTTCTCTTGGTATCTCTTCCAACCCCCGCTCCGTCAACCATTTGCTCAGACCTAACAAGTACGTCTCGAGCTGCTTTCCTCTGTTTCTTCTTCTATTTATCCGACCTGTGAGTATTAAGTTCTCCAAGCCTTCCCTCCTAACTATATGTCCCACGAACCTCATTTGTCTATTCCTGATATTTAGTATCAGTTTTCTTCACGTTTGCATCCTTTCTAACACCTCGTCGTTGCACACGTGTTCTGTCCATGGTATGCTCAGCATCCTTCTGTAAAACCACATTTCTGCTGCCTCAAGCCTCTCCTTCATCTTTGATGAGATTGTCCAGCATTCACTTTCATACAGAAGGACAGATATCACATAGCAATCGAGCACTCTTTTCTTTGTTTCTAATAAGATTTTCCTGTCTTTCAGTACTCTGCTTAGCTTCTGAAATGCATCTTTGGCCATGCCAATGCGTCTTTGGATCTCTCTTATTATGCAATCAGAATATGAAGAAATCTAACAATATCTGATGTTTTTAATAATATTTGACTTAAAGAATTTTTCTACTAGTTTACTGATAAAAAACATATAATATCGAGACAGAGCGTTAATAAGATTAATGTGAAGAAGTTTGTCACTTAACTGAGCAGAATGTTTCGTGAAGACACTATTATGATGTCCCCACTCCTCAGGGCTTTCCATCCTCTGTCAAAACACTTCCCAGGTACTTGAAAATTTTTTACTTGTTTTATTTTAGATTCTTCAACTTGCAGTTGGCATATTGGTTTTCTCTTTTTTGGTGATAGCCATACATTCAGTTTTCTTGAGGTTTATGCTCAGTCCTTTCTTTTCACTTTCTTTTGCTAACTTCTGTCGAAGGTCTTGCATTTTCCTTTCCGTGTCTGCTATCAGCAACGTTACGCTGACGATAAAACGATTTACTTCATGTCTTTCAGTACTCTGGATAGGTTCTGAAATGCATCTTAGGCCATGCCAATGCGTCTTTGGATCTCCATGTCGCACTTTCCATGCCCTATTAAAGTACTTCCCAGGTATTTGAATTATTTTGCTTGTTTTATTTTAGATTCTCCGACTTGCAGTTGGCATATTGGTCTCCTCTTGTTGCTGATGACCATACATTCAGTTTTATTGAGGCTTATGCTCAGTCCTTTCTTTTCACTTTCCTTTGATAACTTCTGTAGAAGTATATAGATGTCTATAGAGAAACAACAAATTTTGGAAAATAAAAGCAGTTGATGACCTTCGTCCAATTTCTTGGCCGCTCAGTTTGAAACTTTGAACAGACGTTGAACTAATCCGACCAACCGGAAAGATTGGGGGAAGAAGGTTAGGGTTGATTGTGGGGAAGAGGAAATACCTGTTAATTGGAATGAGAGCTTTGCTTCACTCGTCTGTTGATTAAGCCGTCTGATTTCTCCTTTGTTTTACTTGTTCACTTTTTTTTCCGGAGGAGGCCGGTAGCAGGTAATTCAGACAACGCTCACACACACACACACAGAGAGAGAGAGAGAGAGAGGAGAGAGAGAGAGAGAGAGAGAGAGAGAGAGAGAGAGTGAGTAAAAAAAACAAACAAGAACACACTTACACACAGTGTCATTAAAGCTCACATATACACACACACACAGAGTGAGAGAGAGAGAGAGTGAGAGAGAGAGAGTAAAAAAAACAAACAAGAACACACTTACACACATTGTCATTAAAACTCACACATACACACACACACACACAGTGAGAGAGAGAGAAAGAGTGAGAGAGAGAGAGAGAGTAAAAAAAACAAACAAGAACACACTTACACACATTGTCATTAAAGCTCACAGAGAGAGAGAGAGAGAGAGAGAGAGTGAGAGAGAGTAAAAAAACAAACAAGAACACACTTACATTGTCATTAAAGCTCACACATACACACACAGAGTGAGAGAGAGAGAGAAAGAGTGAGAGTGAGAGAGAGAGTAAAATAAAACAAACAAGAACACACTTACACACATTGTCATTAAAGCTCACACAGAGAGAGAGAGAGAGAGAGAGTGAGAGAGAGTGAGAGAGAGAGAGAGAGAGTAAAAAAACAAAACAAGAACACACTTACACACATTGTCATTAAAGCTCACACATACACACACACACCAAAAGTTAATATTCGGTTATTATTCGTTGCATTCGACCCTGTCTTCTTTGAAAATTGATGCAAATTAACACGTCTAATTTTTTTTTTTTTTGAAAAACTCTTCGGTTAAAAATTTTTTTACTGTTTTTGTTTTAACATTGCTTCTAAAAGAACTTGAAACGAATTTTCTTTAAAAAAATTCCCAAAATAGTGATCTTTTAAACGGGTGAATTCAATTTTTACTCATTTGAACTGAGGTCATGGCTAAGAAAAAATAGGATGTACACCTTACTAAACCCCATATCCACCTTAATCGAATGGTTTAGTCGAAATTATGACGCTAAGAGTGAAAAGGAGCTGAAAAAGATTTTCTCAGCTTAGAATATAGGACTGCTGAGACTTCTTTTAATGCAACTGTGTAATTTTTTAAATCGGTATCACCCCAAGGAAGGCAATAAAGCCACTAAAACACAAGGGGTTACAGGGTAGGGAAGAATTAGAAACAGAAACATTCATAATGAGCGCCCGTTTCACACTCCACCCTTGTCTATTGAACAGGTGAAGAGGCTCATCCCTTGTTTCCTGTTTAGGATGTGGTTTCCGGCTTTCTTTTTGTCAATCTTTTCACTCTTTTCTCTCTTTATTTTTTTTTTCAATTGGAGTAGATAGACTAAACTATCGCCCGGTTCACACTCCACCCATGTCTATTGAACAAATGAAGAGGCTCATCCCTTGTTTCCTGTTTAGGATGTGGTTTCCGGTTTTCTCTTTTCCAATCTTTTCACTCCTATGTAGCCCCCTGCTGCACACCAGTGGCCTTACCGCCTTGCTCGGGGTGACATGATTAAAAAAAAAAACGAGGAAAGATTAATCAAGAGGACAGTAGATTGCGTTTAAATATTTGAAGATTAAAGTGTTGTGAGTTCAATACCTGGCTCCAGCAGTGGTAAACAAATAACTTAGAGAGTTGAGTTAAAGGGAGATAACTACATGGCATTTGGAAGTGGCATGGTACATAGAATGGGAATGATATATCCCACTGATCGAAATAAAGGGTTCGGTTTGAAATTCCGAGCATCTGAAGAAGGCCAGAGCCGAAACGCAATGAGTATGGCGATAAAGATGAGGACAACATAAATAATGGCAGGGCTGGAAAGGATAGAGCCAGAAGGGTGTACAATGAGTGAGAGTTGCGAAAAAAGAAACTTAATATTGAATCTATTTGTCAACTTCTCTCTTTCTTTTTTCGCTCTCTCTATCTATCCATTAGGATTAATGTGGAGAAGTTTGTCACTTATTTGAGCAGAGCAGAGTCATGCAGACTTCACAGTTTCGTAAAAATGCCACTTTGATGTTCTTCTTCTCAGTAATTTTTATAAATCTGCATTACAGCGAAACAGGCTTGTATAGAGAAGAAAATTTTAACAGTTTCCGCCTCTGCGATATAAGCGTTACTCTTCAGAAATGAATTGAGTTCTTTCGGTGACTGGCGTGTGTATACACTGCTTATATACAACACGTTAAAATGTCCCCTTCTCTGATTCCATGCTCCTATGGCTTAGGGGGTAGCGATTCTGACTGACACAAAATCGGTCGAGTTTCAATCACAGCCAGAAGCAAGTGGATGTGTCTAGCCACACTGATGAGCTGTGATACAGCGAAACAGGCTTGTATGTGGATGACTAATATATACATTTGCGTGTGTGGATGAATGGATAGAGAAAAGCGTGAGTGAGATAAGGAGAGAAAAAGAGGAATGATTGCTGGAAGCAGCTTTAACTCAAAACACAGAGTTTGACATATACAGGAAAGAGTTAAAAATTAATTAATACTTTGATAAGTAAAATACATTTTACATAATAAAAGATAGTTTATAACTATAGCGTAACTAAAACTATATTATCTCAGCTTATTTATAAATGGAACTTTGTCTGTGTGTGTATGTGCGTGTGTGTGTGTGTCTGTCTGTGAGTGTGTGCGTGTCCGTTACCTATAGACTCCGAAACGGCTGAACCGATTTTCTTGAAAATTTACACACTTGTACAAAAGCGACTGCGAGTGTTCTTAGCTAGGTTTTGTGTCGATAAATATCGAAAATCGATAATAAAAAAATCGGGTTATAGAAGGAGTGGTCCGATTTTAATCAAATTTGAGACACTCATATAAAAAGACATAAGATACGATATTCGGAAGTTTCAAGGTTGCAGTTCTTACAATAGTGCAGAAAATCGATAATATATATATATATATATATATATATATATATATATATATATATATATAAGTCAAAACGTTTGTGTGTTTGTGTGTGTTTATCTGCCTGTATATCTGTATTTTTTCAGCCCTTTTATTTTAGTTTTTGCTTCGGGTTTGGCTATAAGTAGGTATAATTGTAGTTCTTAGTTTCAGCCATGATACCATTTACTCAGAGGAGTTATTTAGCCTTCAAAATTCAGTTTACAACTAAGAAAACTTATTTGATATCGATACCAGGAAATCAAATTTGACTTACATCCATTCATTTTTCTTTCAGTTTACGGTTTCGCTTTAACCGGAAGCAACTATTGCTTTTTAGTCTTTCTTGCCAACGTCCAAAGAGTCTGAGGTCCAGGACCATGAATTAGTTTTAAAGCTTTCATTACACCCGAGCAACGCCGGGCTATATTGCTAGTTATCACATATATCTTTTTAACTAGTATCACCTCATTCAAGACAGTAAAGCCGCTAAGGCACAAGGAATTCCATAGTGTGGTAGAATTAGGAACAGAATCATTAATAAGGAACGAGAAGAGAAAATAGTAATCAGGAGGGGAGAGTAGACAGCAATTGACATGGTTTTTCAATTTTTAGAGATTAAATTTGGCTGGAAAGCAAGAAGCAGGAAGAATTTACAACCAAAATTATATACTGAGACTCAGAAAGAAAGGGAATGTCAGTCAGTTGTGCTGTACGTGATACGTGCTTGGGCGATCATGTCTCCAAAGAGACATGACTGACTAGGCAGAAGATTATCTCGCAGTAGGTTGCCATTGCTTTTTGCGGTAGACTGGTTGCCAGCCAAGGCTATAGAACCAAATCTGTTTTTTTATTTGACTCATAGCTAGCGGGGGAAGAGATGTATTATATTATTAAGTAGTAATTAGTAGGAGATCAGTTTATTACTTAATAACAATATAAAACTGATCCTCCACTTTATGCTAAGCAGAAGCCTTAATCATGTTTTCAACTATTATATTCAGTCAATCAGTTAAGTGCCATACGTGATACACGCTTGGGTGATCATGTCTCGAAAGAGACATGACTGACTGGGCAGAAGATTATCCCGCAGTAGGTTGCTATTACTTTCTGCAGTAGACTGGCTGCCAGCAAAGGCTACAGAACCCAATCTGTCCTATTATTTAACCCATAACTTGAGGGAAGAGACGGATTGATAACTTTCCCAAGCGTAATTGAATGCAAGGAATTTAACTGGAATTCGAACTTGGCCCCACCGATTTCTCATTCCGAGCCGATATCCACTGCACCAGAACGCACACCCGTCACTAAACGCTTACAGCACCTGGTATTCCAAAGCGGTCACCCATCTAAGTACTGACCAAGCTCAACATTGCTTAACTTCAGTGATCGAGCGAGAATCGGAATGTCGCTGGTCAGAAATTTAAATAAAGATGTCTGGTAGAATGAAGCTATTACATTATATAATGCAAGTATGTTTTAATTTTTTTGTAAAAACATTAATAATGAGCGGGAACAGGGAAGAGCAGTCAGGAGGACAGTAGATAGCGATTGACATTGCAGCTAAAACCATATGTACCCCATATGGGCTTGGAAAGAGGATGGGCACCGCTAGGCAATCTGAAAAGCTGAAAGGATCATGAGGAATAAGAATCAAAGCAACGCCCTGCCAGACTGGTCGAGGTCCGTTTCAATCACGACCGACCGCCCTTAGACTCACTTCTACGATGGGCGTGACAAGTAGTCAAATGGAGAAACAAACACTATCAAGATATCAACGCAGGGTACAACAAGTTTTCTGTCTCTTAATACTCTACTCCGCTTCTGGAACGCATCCTTCGCCATAGCAATTCGTCTTCGGATCTCTGTGTCGCACCTTCCGTCTTCTGTTAGAACACTTCCCAGGTATTTAAATTTTTGTACCTGCTTGATTTTAGTATCTCCCAACTGTAATTTGGCATTTTGGGCTGCTCTTTTTGCTGATGACCATGCATTCGGTTTTCTTGCAGTTTATTTGTAGTCCTTTCTTATCGCTCTCTTCAGCTACCTTCTGTAGGAGGTCTTGTCATTAACATTTAGTTACACTAGCAATATTTTGAATCTAATATAATACAATGAATCGGCGCATTACGTTCCGACTATGAAAGCAGAGTTCGAACCCCACTATAGTTGATTTGTCAAGGAGGCGACTTCTTGAAGATGTGGGATGAGGATGAGCACATCCACACACACACACACACACACACACACACACACACACACACACACACACACACACACATATATATATATATATATATATAACGAGCAAAGGGAAGTGTTATAACAGAAGACGGAAAGTGCGACACAGAGATCCGAAGGCGAATTGGCATGGCGAAGGAAGCATTCCAAAAGTTGAGTAATGTATTAAGAGACAGGACAATTTCGCTAGAAACAAAGAAGAGAGTACTGGATTGCTATGTGATGTCGGTTCTTCAATATGGCAGTGAATGCTGGACAATATCATCAAAGATGAAGGAAAAATTTGAAGCAGCTGAAATGTGGCTCTACAGAAGGATGCTGCGAATATCATGGATCGAGCATGTGAGCAATGATGAGGTTTTGGAAAGGATGGGAACGAAAAGGAAATTAATATTGAGCACCAGGAAGAGACAACAAAAGTTCCTGGAACATGCAATGAGGAAGGAGGGCTTGGAGAACCTGTTACTAACAGGCCAGATAGAGGGGAAAAGAGACAGGGGAAAGCAACGGATAACATATTTGAAAGACCTAATCAGGTGGATGATGGAACGAGGTTAGCATGGTGTAACAGGAGAAGGTGGGCTAAGAGCCACCATGGACAGGGAGATGTGGAAAGCCATGATCGCCTACGTCCTGAAAGGACAAGACACATAGAAGAAGAATATATATGCAAACTTTTTATAAGAAATTATAATGTGGTTATAAAATGGGGGATCAATTCTACATTATAATCAATATATGAACTGATCACTCTTTTATAGCCAGGCTAGTTTCTATACAGTATAATAATATACAACATAAAAAAAGAAATGAGAAAAAATAGTCCTTATATTTGTTTTAAATGTTTTTCTTGCGGGGTAAATTCAGCTTTAGATGAAGTTAGATGACAATCGTCGTTGAATGCTTTATGATTTTTGTAACAATATAGATAGATCGATAATTTGATCGGTAAACTCACACACACACACACACACATATATATTGATAGATACCGGATTAACTGCGATAGATAGATAGATAGATAGATAGATAGATAGATAGATAGATAGATAGTAAACAGACTGGGATAGATATATTTGATAAATATGTGCAGATAGATATATCCATATACTACTTTTTTCTTGTTTGATTTCATATCCATATATAGAGATAAAGAATATATTTCTCAGAAATTCATATAACAAATGTTGATAGCGAAATAAATTTACCCAATCTATCTATCTATCTATCTATCTATCTATCTATCTATCTATCTATCTATCTATTACATCAGCAATTTATACAAATCTGTCAACATGTGATGCCATTAAATATATTTCGTCATGTACAGCCGATTATAAATAAAGGCTGATGCGAATTTCACGTTTAGAAAAAGAAAAATCAATCAAAAATGCTCATGTAAATTACTAAATAGTTAGTTAGTTAGTTAGTTAGATAGATAGACAGACAGACAGATAGATAGATAGATAGATAGATAGATAGATAGATAGATAATGAAAAGTATGAGATAAATAGATAGATAGATAGATAATGAACAGAATGAGATAGATAGATAGATAGATAGATAGATAGATAGATAGATAATGAACAGAATAAGTGAGATAGACAGATAGATAGATAGATACATAGATAATGAACAGAATAAGATAGATAGACAGATAGATAGATAGATACATAAATAATGAACAGAATAAGATAGATAGATAGATAGATAGACAGACAGACAGATAGATAGATAGATAGATAGATAGATAGATAGGTAGATAGATAGATAGATAGATAGATAATGAACAGAATAAGATAGATAGATAGATAGATAGATAGATAGATAGATAGATAGATAATGAACAGAATAAGATAGATAGATAGATAATGAACAGAATAAGATAGATAGATAGATAGATAATGAACAGAATAAGATAGATAGATAGATAGATAGATAGATAGATAGATAATGAACAGAATAAGATAGAGAGATAGATAATGAACAGAATAAGATAGATAGATAGATAATGAACAGAATAAGATAGATAGATAGATAATGAACAGAATAAGATAGATAGATAGATAGATAGATAGATAGATAGATAGATAATGAACAGAATAAGATAGATAGAGAGATAGATAATGAACAGAATAAGATAGATAGATAGATAGATAGATAGATAGATAGATAATGAACAGAATAAGATAGATAGAGAGCTAGATAATGAACAGAATAAGATAGATAGATAGATAGATAGATAGATAGATAGATAGATAGATAGATAGATAAATAATGAACAGAATAAGATAGATAGAGAGATAGATAATGAACAGAATAAGATAGATAGAGAGATAGATAATGAATGAATGGATAGATAGATAGATAGATAGATAGATAGATAGATAGATAGATAATAGAACAGAATAAGATAGATAGATAGATAATGAATGAATAAGATAGATAGATAGATAATGAACAGAATAAGATAGATAGATAGATAGATAATGAACAGAATAAGATAGACAGATAGATAGATAATGAACAGAATAAGATAGATAGATAGATAGATAGATAGATAGATAATGAACAGAATAAGATAGATAGAGAGATAGATAATGAACAGAATAAGATAGGTAGATAGATAGATAGATAGATAATTAACAGAATAAGATAGATAGAGATAGATAATGAACAGAATAAGATAGATAGATAGATAGATAGATAGATAGATAGATAGATAATGAATGAATGAGATAGATAGATAGATAGATAGATAGATAGATAGATAGATAATGACCAGAATGAGATAGATAGATAGATAGATAGATAGATAATGAATAGAATAAGATAGATAGGTAGATAGATAGATAGATAGATAATGAACAGAATAAGATAGATAGATAGATAGATAGATAGATAGATAGATAGATAGATAGATAGATAGATAATGAACAGAATAGATAGATAGATAGATAGATAGATAGATAGATAGATAATGAATAGAATAAGATAGATAGATAGATAGATAGATAGATAGATAGATAGATAGATAATGAACAGAATAAGATAGATAGATAGATAGATAGATAGATAGATAATGAACAGAATAAGATAGATAGATAGATAGATAGATAGATAGATAGATAGATAGATAGATAGATAGATAATGAATGAATAAGATAGATAGATAGATAGATAGATAGATAGATAATGACCAGAATAAGATAGATAGATAGATAGATAGATAGATAGATAGATAGATAATGACCAGAATGAGATAGATAGATGGATAGATAGATAGATAGATAGATAGATAGATAGATAGATAGATAATGACCAGAATGAGATAGATAGATAGATAGATAGATAGATAGATAGATAGATAGATAGATAATGACCAGAATGAGATAGATAGATAGATAGATAGATAGATAGATAATGACCAGAATGAGATAGATAGATAGATAGATAGATAGATAGATAGATAGATAGATAGATAATGAATGAATGAGATAGATAGATAGATAGATAGATAGATAGATAGATAGATAGATAGATAGATAGATAGATAGATAGATAATGACCAGAATGAGATAGATAGATAGATAGATAGATAGATAATGACTAGAATGAGATAGATAGATAGATAGATAGATAGATAGATTGATAGATAGATAGATAGATAGATAGATAGATAGATAGATAGATAATGACCAGAATGAGATAGATAGATAGAGAGATAGATATATAATGAACAGAATAAGATAGATAGATAGATAGATAGATAGATAGATAGATAGATAGATAGATAGATAGATAGATAGATTACGAATTTAGATATCAATGCTTGCTGGTCGACTTATTTAATACGATAAATAGATAGATATATGTGTGAACTTAACTGAAGTAAAAAGTGTGTTTAGAATCGAGTTTCAAACAAATTCACCAAAGCAATTCAGCGTTGCCCAGATTAGAGATAAGGTTGAAGCTGAGGGAACATTTAAATATGTCCAGAAGTTTCGATCCGGAAGACCGCAGGCGTTAACATGCCCCACAAATGAAAAAAAAAAAAAAAATGGAAGAATTTCCTGGAATCTCACATTTGATCTTCAAGAAAATCTGTCCTGGAAGCAGTTCGTGAGATAAGCATTTCAAAAGATAACGGCAATTGCGTTTTGAAGTGCGGCTATTGGAAAAAAAGTTTTATGGCAGTATTGGCCCATGTCCTCAGTTGAGACGATTCTAGCCAAGGAATTGAATTCTGTGAGTGATACCTGGCTAAATGTGACGTGTAAAAAGGAACTATCAAAAGTGAATGCACACACTTTCCAGAAAAAGCAAACTGGATCAGAGTTTGGCCTTTGCTACAATCTATCTATCTATCTATCTATCTATCTAATAGTTAACTACCTGTTAACTGCTTGATAAGACATTGTTCTTTCGATGTCGAAACAAAATGTACACTCTTGTAGTAAATTATAATTTGCACATGTTCTAAACTATAATTTAAAATAAATGTTCATAACTCAATCTCTATATTGAGTACTGTTTTAAATTAATGTTTTGAACGTTGTTAATATTTTCTTTGTTCTTTATTCACTTGGGGGGGGAGAGAGAGAGAGAGACCTTCGGTGTAGATGTAGAAGAATCCAAAGGAGTACCTTGTACATATAGTGGTAGGATAACTCTCTAAGAGAGCTCTAAATATATATGTATATAAATACATATAGAGCAAATATAAGAAAAAGATTAGGCGGACACGTTATTTAATGGTAAATCGGAAGTATAGGCCTATTTCAGGCGAACCATCAAAATCTTCTGTACAATAAAGACGGAAGCTGATGATGGATCGCCTGAAATAGGCCCAAACTTCCGATTTACCATGAAATAACGTGTCTGCCTAATTTTTTCTTATATAGATAGATTGGGTGAAAACTATCCAGTAATGCAATTAACTTAACATTCGATCATATTTTAAAGAATATCATAAATTTATTCGACTGTTAAGAATACAAAAAATAAATAAATATATATATATATATATATATATATATATAATAAATAAAAGCCCCGCCCCTAAGAAAAAAAGTAAACTCTTTTAGGAACGTTGGACATTTAGAGCAAAATATATTGAAGTACATGCGTGTGATTTATGTTTCTGTTAGTATGTTCGCGTCTGCCCCATGCACAATGTCACCTCGGAATTAATCCTTACATTTCAACCAAGGAAAGTCGTTGAATAATTATAATTTAAAAAGGCGTAGCTTTATATGAAAAATATTCATAAAAAATATATTTATTTATGAATTACGGGTGTCGTGTAATGGTGGGGACATGTAACAAAAGATGACAGCTCGATGGAAATTTTTGTTGTTGTCGTAGCTGATGGTTTGAAGGGAACCCGGTGATAGAGTGCAGATTAGTACTAATCTCACCTGGAGTCTGTGTTTATTACAAGGTGCCGATTTTGGAGGTTGGGGAGGGGGACTTGCCAAAAATGTTAAGAAGGTCAAGGCGAACGCCTAGTCTTGTGAGTGGTCATCACGTGCAAGATGTTTGTACTGCGTGGTCGCAATCAATCAGGACATCCAACCGGTCGACAGGTGACCAGTTCATGGGAGCCAAGTTCACGGAGACAAGAGGACACACTCCTAAAATGAGTTCGAATTCACCGAAGTTAAGCAACGTCGAGCTTGGTCAGTACCTAAATGGGTGATCGCGTGCTGTAACGTTGGACGTGCGAGCGGTGTAATGTATAACAACTCGGAATTGTTAATAGGAGAACTTAGTTTCGATTCCAGTCGGGTTCGATATATTGACTTGCGCGCAAATACATATGGGAAAAGTATAAATCCATGTCTTTTGCCCCCAGGCATGGATTAATTAGTAAGACTTGTATCACGAAACCATTATTGTCTCAAAAAGAATTTTCTTACTAAAATATTTTTGGCTTTAAATAACCTGAAAAGGGTCGATAAACCATAAAAAACAAATAAAACTGTTTTAATATTGTTCCCTGTGTATACTATAGTTGTTTGTTCGATGTCTATAAACGTTATTCTTCCATTCGACATTGATGAAAAAATGATTCATTCATATTTACTTTTTCCAAAACTATTAATTTGTGCTGTTAATATCTGACATTGATATTTTTTTAATAATTGTTTCACCCCAAGCAAAGAATTACTGCCACTGGTGCGCAGGGGGTTGCATAAGAGGAGAGTGAAGAAAAAAATGGGGACAGGTTACAGGGGGGGGTCGTAAAATGGGTAAGATAAGGATGGAAATACTGGTTTGGAGAGAGCTGCGTGAGAGCAGAGCGAGAAGGGAGAAGAACAAGATACGGGGGTGTCGGGGGAAAGGGTGGGGAGCCAAGGAGATAAGAGATGGCCGTTGGCGTTGCATTTAAACTCTTGGAGATTGTAGCTGTCAGGGAAGGATGTATACGGAAGTGAGTTCCGCAGTCTAGAAGTGCGAGAAAAGAAGCTGATGGAGTAGAAGCGGAGTTTAAATTTGATTGTCTTCATTTTAAAAGGGTGGGACTTACTTGCCAATTTAGTAGCTATAGCAAATTCGTGCAGAGGAGACACCAGGGAGCTGAGCTAAGCTTGCTGGAGCTGAAGATATCAAATCTTTCTTTGATTTTGCTTTCTTGGTGACAATATATTTTTAATCGGTACCACCCCATGCAAGGTATGAAAGCCACTAAGACGCAAGAGCTTACTGGGTATAGGGGAATTAAGAACAAAAACATTAATAGTGAATGAAAAGAGAAAAGAGTAATCAGGAGGACAGTAGTTGATGATCGACATTGCATTTAAATTTTTGAAGATTACAGTTGACTGGGAAGCATGAAGTCCGATGAATTTACGACCGAAATATATTTTGAAAATCAGAAAGAAAGGTATTGTCAATGGTCCGAAATCAGAATAAATATTTGTGGCAGAATAAGGCTATTGCATTTAATTAAATGAACATATTTTTATTTTGTTTATTTTTTAAACGGCAACACCAAAAGTAAGGCAGATACAAGATACAAGTTGTTACAGGGTGTGGAATAATTAAGAACAGAAACATTAATAATGAGCGGGGGGAGAAAAGAGTAATCAGGAATATAGTAGATAGCGATCGACATTGCATTTAAATTTTTGGAGATTAAAGTTGGCTGGGAAGCATGGAGTCGGAAGAGAGTTCCACAAGTGAAAAGTGCGAAAAAAATAAACAGCATAGAATTTACTGTTACATCAAGCTAGATCAACTGTAAATTGATGAGGTCTCCAGGCCAGTCTAGAACTGCACTAAAATTTTAAAAATTAGGTCCCGAAGTAAAGAGTTCATCCAAACAATTATCATGAAAGAATTTATAGAAAAGGCAGAGAGAGGCAAACATACGGCGGTGGAAAAGTGACTGAAGCCGAACTGTCAGATCAAGACGAATAATATTGCTGATTATTATTATGATTTTATTCAAGGACATTAAGATAAATATTCAAAGCATGGACGAATGGTAGACTTATAGATATACTAGCAGTATAGCCCGGCGTTGCTCGGGTGTAATGAAAGCTTTAAAACTAATCCATGGTCCTGGAGCTCAGACTCAGCCTAAAGAATATTTGAAATAATAAAATAATTGCGACAATTTACGAATCGCACCTAATATATACTAGCAGTATAGCCCGGCGTTGCTCGGGTGTAATGAAAGCTTTAAAACTAATCCATGGTCCTGGAGCTCAGACTCTTTGGACGTTGGCACGAAACACTAAAAAGCAATAGTTGTTTTCAGTTAAAGCGAAACCACAGACTGAAAGAAAAATGAATGGATGTAAGTCAAATTTTGAAGTTTGTTGAGAATCGGATAAAAATTGTAGATTTTTATAAAGGACATACAGACAGATAAACAGACACACACACAATCATCTTGCCTTATATATATATATATATATATATATATATATATATATATATATATATATATATATTATCGATTTTCTACACTATTGTAAGAACTGCAACCTTGAAACTTCTGAATATCGTTTCTTATGTCTTTGTCTATGAGTGTATCAAATTTGATTAAAATCGGACCACTCCTTCTATAACCCGATTTTTTCGATTATCGATTATCGATATTTATCGGGGGTACCTCGACAGAAAACCTAGCTAAGAACACTCGCAGACGCTTATAGTACAACTGTGTAAATTTTCAAGAAAATCGGTTCAGCCGTTTCGGAGTCTATAGGTAACGCACACACACACACACACACACACACACACACACACACACACACACAGACAAAGTTCCATTTATAAATAAGTTTAGATATCATCGAGTACAAGGAAAGCAGAAGTAGAAAGTGGAATTTCTTTCTTTCTAATTGAATATAAAGGAAACGGATATGGTCCCTGTGTAGATAGGATGGCGGGTATTGCAGTGAAGGTCAGAACTGGTTGAAATAATATATGTAGCTCGTCTGAATATTTGCCATGGAAATAATTATTACATTGGTGTAAAGGTCTCATCATTTTATAGCTGAAATGGCTAGATGTAACCGAAGGTTCTATGCTAACAGTTTCTTCCCTGGCACTTGTCCCTCGTGGAAGTCTCTTCCGGCTTCTTGTTTATTAGCTAACTTTGATATTCAAAGTTTCAAATTCATTTTCAATCTTTATCTCATGTCGTCTTCATTCTTGTTCTTTTATTGCATCTTAGTGGCTTTATTGCCTTGCTTAGGATGGAATAGGTATAGAAGATAAATGTCAAGATGTAACCATAAGTTCTATGCTAAGAGCACTTTCTTCTGGCTTCTTTCTTTCCAGTCAACTTTTGATCTTCAAAAATTTAAATGCAATATCAGTTGTTATCTTTTGTCTTCTTAATTATTGTTCTTTTATTGTCTTCTCTCCTTAATAGCAACTTTCTCTCATATCTTCAAACACTCAGTAACCCCTTGCATCTTAGTGACTTTATTGCCTTGCTTAGGATGGAATAGGTATAGAAGTCAACTTTGATTTTCAAAAATTTAAATACAATATCAGTTGTTATTTTTTGTCTTCTTAATTATTGTTATTTTTCTGTCCTCTCTGCTTAATAGTAGCTTTTCTCCTATTCTCTTATACTCAGTAACCCTTTGCATCTTAGTGGCTTTATTGCCTTGATTTGGGGTGAAATGATTAAACAAAATAGCGATATAATAGCGATAGGTTTGCGAGGTTTTGCCTGTGGGAAGGAGATTCTAGAGTGGAAATTAATCCCTCACTCACCAGTCCGAGTAGACACTTTTGGACTGGAAAGAGAGGACTTGGCAGATTCGATGTGACTCTTGTACCTGGGAAGTGTTCTAACAGAAGACGAAAAGTGCGACACTGAGATTCCAAGGCGTACTGTCCAAGGATGCATTAAAAAAAAAAAAAACTAAGCAAAGTATTGAGAGACAAGAAAAATTTTGTTAGAAACAAAAAAAAAAAAAAAAAAAGAAAAGAGGACTGGATTGTTATGTGATACCTGTCCTTCAATATGGCGGCGAATGCTGGACAATCTCATCAAAGATGAAGGAGAAACTTGAAACAACCGAAATGTGGTTTTACAGAAGCATGCTGGATATAAAGGGGGGGATCAATTCATATTACAATCAATATATATACTGACCCCTCACTTTGTGGCCACACCAGTTTCTATACATTTTTACTCCTGAGATCCAAAAGCACAAGGATACATTCTAGAAGCTGAGTAGAGTATTAAGAAACAGGAAAATTTCACCGGAAACAAAGAAAAGAGTACTGGATTGCTATGTGATGTCAGTTCTTCAATATGGCAGTGAATGCTGGACAATATCATCAAAGATGAAGGAAAGACTTGAAGCAATAGAAATGTGGTTCTACAGAAGGATGTTGAGGATACTACGGACTGAACATGTGAGCAACGACGAGGTTTTAGAAATAAAAAGTAAACTTATACTTAACATCAAGGAGAGACAGCTGAAGTTTATGGGACAAGTAATGAGCAAGGAAGGCTTGGAGAATCTGATACTCACAGGATAGAGTGAAAGAGACACAGGGGAAAGCAATGCATGACATAGTTGATGGACTTGAGCAGATGAATGTCAGATTAGGGTTTGGGAGGGGGTAACAAAAGAAATGGCGTTAAGAGCTATGAGGGATAGGGATGTGTGGAAAGCCATGGTCACCTACATCCTGAAGGGACACGGCACATAGAAGAAGAGTCATAGATAACTAATCAGCATTGAGAAGAGTTGGATTTATACCTAATCAGAATTTGATAAATGTATAAGAAATGATAATGTGGTTCTAAATGGGGGATCAATTCTATATAATAATCAATACATAAACTGATCACTCAATTTGTGGACATGCTAATTTCTACACATTTATATTCTAGATTTATGGGCTTGAGCAGAACAGGGTTTGGGAGGGGTAACAAGAAAAAGGGTGTTAAGAGCTACAAGGAATATGAAGATGTGGAGGACCTTGATCGCCTACACCTGAAGGGACACGGCATATAGAAGAGGAGTCATGAATAACTAATCAGTATTGAGAAGAGTTGGATTCATACCTAATTAGAATTTGATAAACAAATAAGAAATTATAATGTAAATATAAAGTGGGGGATCAATTCCGTAATATAATCAATATATAAACTGACCCCTCTCTTTGTGGCCATGCTAGTTTCTGTACATTTATATTCTAGATTTATGGGCTTGAACAAGTGGATGGCAGAGCAGGGTTTGGAAGTGGTAACAAGATAAAGGGTGTGAAGAGCTGCAAGGGATAGGAAGACGTGGAAGGTCACGATCGCCTACGTCCTCGAAGGAAACGGCAAATAGAAGAAGAATATATATGTAAACTGTTTATAAGAAATTATAATGTGGATATAAAATAGGGGATCAATTCCATATTATGAGCAATATATAAACTGATCCCCCATTTTGTGGCCACGCTAGTTTCTATACATTTATATTCTAGATTTATGTGCTTCAGCTAGTGGATGGCAGAGCGGGGTTTGGGTGGTGTAATAGGAGAAAGCGTGATAAGAGCCACCAGGGATAGGGAGACGTGGAGGGCCATGATCGCCTACGTCCTGAAAGGACACGGCACATTGAAGAATATATATGCAAACTGTTTATAAGAAATTATAATGTGGATATAAAATAGGGGATCAATTCCATATTATGAGCAATATATAAACTGATCCCCCATTTTGTGGCCACGCTAGTTTCTATACATTTATATTCTAGATTTATGGGCTTGAGCTAGTGGATGGCAGAGCGGGGTTTGGGTGGTGTAATAGGAGAAAGCGTGATAAGAGCCACCAGGGATAGGGAGACGTGGAGGGCCATGATCGCCTACGTCCTGAAAGGACACGGCACATTGAAGAATATATATGCAAACTGTTTATAAGAAATTATGATGCGGATATAAAATGGGGATCAATTCTATATTATAATCAATATATAAACTGATCCTTCACTTTGTGTCCATGCTAGTTTCTATACATTTTTATTCTAGGTTTATGGGCTTGAGCAAGTGGATGGCAGAGCGGGGTTTGGGCCGGGTAACAAGATAAAGGGTGTTAAGAGCCACCAGGGATAGGGAGATCCGGAAGATAACGTTCGCCCACGTCCTGAAAGGACACGGCAAATAGAAGAAGATGAATGATAGGGAATTGCAGAAAGTATCAGAAATGTAAAAAGAAAAACAAATTAGAAAGAAACAAATAAATAAATAAACATTGATTCATTTATTTGCCTGTTACGGTTTATCAACCTTTTGCAGGTTATTTAAAGGTAGAAATATTTTTAGAGATTTTAAACTATTTACTGATTAACCCATAGATGAAGGGGAAAGAGAGGAATTCATACCTTTCTCAACTGTATTTGCACGTAAGTGAATATAACGAACACGACTGGAATTAGAACTCGGGTCTTCAATTTCCAAGTTCGAGCCGTTAGCCATTTCGTGTGTGTGTGTGTGTGTGTGTGTGTGTGAGAGAGAGAGAGAGAGAGAGAGAGAGAGAGAGAGAGAGAGAGAGAGAGAGAGAGAGAATTCGTTTTGGCGGGGTAGAGAAAAAGTTAGGCGAGATAAAAATGACCGAAATATATCAAAGGATAACACCACACACACACACACACACACACACACACACACACACACACACACTTCAGTTCTAACATGAACAAAAGAAAAAGAAAAAGAAAAAAGAAAGAAAAGATGATCATTTTAATGAAGAGGAAAGGAAAAAGCAAAAGACACCGACGATAATGATTAGAACTGACTGACATTTGCAGCGCAAGGCAGTTAAAACGCGTCGGAAGTGGTCTCAGTCACAGATCTCATTAACTTCTCGTTTGAATGAGATTGAATAACTCTCGGATATTTTTCTTTGTAGCCTCTGATTTCGTCACCCAACATTATCGCCACCATCATTTACAGTCTGAGGAAAATAATGACAGCAACAACAACAACACATATAAATCTTACACCAAAGAGCTTAAAGAAGTAGTGATGTAAAAAAAAAAACAAAAAAAAAACTGCAAACAACGACGGTAAGATGGACACTGATTGCAAGTCAAAGAATAATACGCCTAGCAAGCAAAGTCACAACCCCTGCTAGAAACACCATTGCCAGTAATACTAATAAAAACCCTCGTATCCATCAGTGGTGTAGGGTTAAAAACTGAAACCGCAGGTTTTATTCTTGCTACACAGGATCAAAACTTGCTAACTAGAAATTACCAAGCAGACATAATGAAAAATTGTGTTAACCCGAAATACAGGGTCTGTGATAAATATCCAGAAACAATTGATCATTTTGTATCAGGTTGGATGGTTGTTTGTATCCACTAAATATAAAACTTGACCAATGCATGGACTAGAAAATATGCAACTTTTGCGGGAAAGAAACTGTAAGAAACTTGTATGAACATCACCCACACCTGGTTAGAGAAATCGAACCTGTAGCAATTCTACTGGAATTTACAATATACACAAACAAAACAATCAGAGCAATCGCCCAGACATCGTGATCAAAGACCACAAAAAAAACAGAATGTGCTTTCTTATTGACATGGGAGTCTCTGCAGATTGTAATGAATCCTTGAAGATCCCCCAAAGATAGGACCTGTAACAATTTTATGAGACTTTACACAGACAGAACAATCAAAACTAATCGCTTAGACATCGGGGACAAAAACCACAAAAAACAGAATGTGCTTTCTTATTGACATGGGAGTCTCTGCAGATTGTAATGTAACTGAAGACCTTAAAAAAAAAAAACTATCAAAATACAAGAATCTTAAAATGAAAATCTCAAAAATTGGGTCGTTTGATCGTGTCAAAAGCAGAGCAAAATATCCATTGAAGGTTTTTTTTCTACTAATGTTCACCCAATATAAAGCCCAAGAGCCATTCAATGTTGAGGCTTTTTTCGCGATGTTGTATGAGCGTAAGAAAAAGCAAGAAGCGTAGTTTCTGAGCTCATGTGGTAAAGATAATGGCTAACCCTAGAATTGAAGACGTCAAGATTGTAGTGATTGGGAAAATATCTTGGCGGGAATCTATTCCGCAAATAAGCAGTTATTGGAAAGAAGCTGTCCAAGTGGAACTTCCTCCTTACTATTGGAACACGAGGAGGAGGGGGATGATTCGCACTTGTGTGTGTGGCATGGTGTGTCCCAATTGTGAAAGTCAGGGGTGGTGAGACTAAGGAATGCTGCTTGTCAGAAAATATGACATAGAAATATCGGTAGAGCAGAGAGCGGCTCGAGACGTTTCGTCTGTGGGAAAGGGATTGTAGGGTGGAAAATATTCACCAAAAAGGCTGCGTAGACGCTTTTAGCTTAGCTCTACTAAAAGAGACAAGTGAAGATTTGGTAGCTGCAGTTCAGATTTGGATATGATAACGGTTAACTCTAGACGTGAAGAGGTCAATATTGGAGCGACCAGGAAAAACTCTTGCTGGAAATCTGTTACACAAATCAGTAATTCTTAGGAAGAAGCTGTTTGAATAGAATTTACTTTTTACTATTGGTCCTGGCCATGACGTTAAACTGTATCCGGCAGCAAGGCCTCTGATTGAGAGGTTGTGAAGAGCACGGAACCACCTCTTAATTGCTGTTGTTCTCAGGTCCACCCTAATTCGGAGTGGTAGCACCTGTTAGGCCCCAGCTATGGGCAAATAGTTAACCCCCAAACTGGGGTCAAAACACTATGAAAGTATAAAAATACACTTTTATAGAAATGTATACATAAAAATAGACTTTTATAGAAAAATATACATTTTTGAAGGAAAATTTTTACCAACAATACATTTTTGAAGAAAAAATTATTACCCTAACACATTTTTGAAGGAAAAGAAATTATTTTCAGCGAAACATTTTTGAATACAAAACTAGAAGACATTTTCAGTTTTCTAAAATAAAAAAAGAATAAAAATAAAGTTTTCATTAAAATCTGACTAAATCAACCTTCTCACTATAACCGAACATTAAAAAAAATAACTTAAACCCCCACCGTTTTGGCATTAAATAACCCACAGAGGTGTTGATATGCCGCTAAACAAAACTCAAACTGAAACAAACTTTTTAACATTGAAATTAGGCAAGAATTAGCTTGTTCGACAACTTCTCTTTGCTTTTAATTAAGGTCATAAAGCCGCCGAAGCTGCTCGAGACATCTGTGCTGTGTACGGAGACTAGCTCATTACCATCGAGAGACTAGCATAGAAATGGTTTTCCCGTTTCTATGAGGGAAAGTTCGAAATCACAGAAGTCATTTTCAATGTCACATTTTCCGTCCTCTGTTTAAACACTACCCAAATATTTAAACCTATAGTTCGTAGTTCGCATATTGGACTTTCTCTCTTGTTGACAACCATATATTCTGTCTTCTTATATTAAGGTTTTACATATACTCATTCGTTTTTTTTGTTCTGCGAATGATCTTATAGAATAATCATTGGTAGCATTTCTTTTTGCTTTTTGGTAAGGCTGGTTACCCTGTGAAACTGTTATCTAACGTTATTGGCATTTTATTTTAGATTAGGCACCTCTTTGAGATGGAGTGCTAAGTAGACAAGAATGAGCATGTTCAGCATCTTCTCTTTGCGTTTAATCAAGGCCACAAAGCCACTGAAGCTGCTCGAAGCATGTGTGCTCTGTATGGAGATGACTTTATTACCATCTACAGAATGGTACAGAAATTGTTTTCCCGTTTCAAAGAGCGGAAGTTTGAACTCGCAGAACACCGCATTCTGGCCAAACCTGCTAGGTTTGATGAAAACTAATTTCAGGCGCTAATTAAAGAGGAACTGTAACAGACCACGAGGGATCGGCTCAGAAGATGACAAAAACTAATTTACTATGCAGCTCAAACTTGGAAAAGATAACAGTTAACCCTAGATATGAAGAGGCCAAGATTGGCGCTAACACAAAAAATTCCTACCGAAATTCTATTACACAAATCCAAAGTCCTTTCGAAGAAGCCGTCCGAATGGAACTTCCTCCTTATTAATAGCATATGAAGGGAAATGAGGATGATTTGCGTGGTGGGTCCTAGTTGCAAAGGTTAAAGCTGATGGAACTAAGGAATATTGCTTACGGCATATCACGTTGAATACACCGGTTCTCGCTTGATCGCCGATGTTAAAGCAACGCTGAGGCTGGTCAGTACTTAGATGGGTAACCGCATGGGAATGCCAGGTGCTGTAAGCGTTTAGTAACGGATGTGCGTGCTTACGTCCATATCCCGTTGAATACACTGGTTCTCGCTCGATCACTGAAGTTAAGCAACGTTGAGCCTGGTCAGTACTTAGATGGGTGACCGCTTGGGAATACCAGGTGCTGTAAGCGCTTAGTGACGGATATGCGTGCTTACGGCATATCCCGTTGAATACACCGTCACTTCCCTCCAGTTATGTGTTAAATAACAGGATGGAGCCTGGAGGCAACTAATCTAGTGTTGGTGTCGCAATAAAAACACCCTTGGTAGCCCTGGCGAAACATCAAATATTCAGCTATTTGACAAGATTATGAATTTCGCTGCAAAACTGCGCCAGGGTTCCAAATGCACAGGGAATACTGGAGGGGTGTAGTGAGTTCTATCTCGGCCAAGGCTGCAAGGCGACGAAGGAATGTTGCTCGTCAGAACCTTTGCCATAGCGATAGCCTAGTAAGAGGCATGCGGCGTTTCTCCTGCGAGAAAGGGATTGAAGTTGAAAAAGTCCTTGACTCAGGAAAATGCGAGGCATTTTTCAATACAAAACGGATGAGAAAGTAGAGCACAACAGCGGTTGGCTGGAATAAAAATAAAAAAAAAGACGGTTCAATAATTACTCTATCTTGTTCTTTTGGTGAAGAACAGAGCAAAAAAAATAAGAAAAAAAATAACCAATCATGACCCATTGAAGTTTGAACTTGCAAGAGTTTGAGGGCCACAATCGTACCAGTTGTCATTGATACACATGGTACGGTGGCCGAGTCAATGGTGGCAGAGACAAGAAAATTTCCCTGTGAATCTCGTGCAGAAAAGAAGCGTTATAAGAAAACGGCAAGTCGAAACACCTGCAGTGTATACTTTATTATCCAAACACAGATTGGATAAAGTCTGGAGTCTGCGACTTGCCTTTTTAGCAGAGGTGAACTCAGCAGGTATACAAAAATAGAAAGGGGCGTAAGACAAGGATGTGTTTTCTCACCGGATCTTTTCAACCTGTACAGCGAAGCAATTATGAGACAAATAAAAGCCTTGCCAGGATCTGTTATTGGCGGACGCAATCTCAACAATATCTGATACGCGGATGACACAGTGCTGATAGCAGGCACGGAAAGGAAAATACAGGACCTTCTACAGAAGTTAGCAAGAGAAAGTGAAAAGAAAGGACTGAGCATAAACCTTAAGAAAACTGAATGTATGATCATTAGCAAAAAGAGGAGACCAATATGCCAACTACAAGTTGGGGAATCTAAAATAAAACAAGTAAAAAATTTAAAAACCTGGGAAGTGTTTTGACAGAGGATGGAAAATGCGACATGGAGATTCAAAGAAGCATTAGCATCGCCAAAGACGTATTTTAGAAGCTAACCAGAGTACCGAAAGACAGGAAAATCTCATTAGAAACAAAAAAAAAGAGTGCTCGATTGCTATGTGATATCTGTCCTTCTGTATGAAAGTGAATGCTGGACGATCTCATCAAAGACGAAAGAGAGGCTTGAGGCAGCAGAAATGTGGTTTTACAGAAGGATGCTGAGGATACCATGGACAGAGCACGTGTGCAACGACGAGATGTTGGAAAGGATGTAAACGTGAAGAAAACTGATAATAAATAGCAGGAAGGGACAAATGAGGTTCCTGGGACACGTAATGAGGAAGGAAGGCCTGGAGAACTTGATACTCACAGGTCGGATAAATGAAAGAAGAGACAGGGGAAAGCAGTGCGAGACGTACTTGTTAGGTCAGAGCAAATGGTTGACGGAGCAGGGCTTGGGAGAGATACTAAGAGAAAAATTACTGAGAGAGACAAGAGACAGAGCCAAGTGGAAGTCCATGATCGCCTACATCCTGAAGGGACACGGCACATGAAGAAGAAGAAGAAGAAGAAATAAAACTAAAAGCATTTCTGTGTAGATAATCAATAATGAGAAGAGGTGGATTCATACATATTCAGAATTTGATAAACAAAACAAATTATAATGTGGATATAAAGTTGGGGATCAATTCTTAATTGTAGGCATTATATAAAGTGATCTTGCACTTTGTGGCCATGCTACTTTCTATCCATTTAGATTTGAAATTTATCGGCTTGAGAAAATGGTTGACAGTGCAGGGCTTGGAAGAGATACCAAGAGAAAAATTATTGAGAGAGACAAGAGACAGAGCCAAGTGGAAGTCCATGATCGCCTACGTCCTGAAGGGACACGGCACATGAAGAAGAAAAAGAAGAAATAAAATTAAAAACATTTCTGTGTCGCTAATCAGTAATGAGAAGAGGTGGATTCATACATATTCAGAATTTGATAAACAAAACAGAAATTATAATGTGGATATAAAGTACGGGATCAATTCTCTATCATAATCAATATATAAAATGATCCCTCATTTCGTGGCCATGCTACTTTCTATCTGTTTATATTCTAGATTTAGCGGCTTGAGAAAATAGTTGACGGATCGGGCTTGGAAGAGATACCAAGAGAAAAATTATTGAGAGCGACAAGAGACAGAGCCAAGTGGAGGTCCATGATCGCCTACGCCCTGAAGGGACACGGAACATGAAGAAGAAGAAGAAGGCGAAGCATCTGCGCTGTACACTTTATCATTGACGTGACGTGTCTTCCCTCTGTATTTTCTACAAAAAAATTTAATGGCAACTATTCTGAGGTGCTTTTTCTCTGAAGCCCCAACTATGAATTTAAGCACGCGTCTTAGTCCCAGTATTTTATCCTTGCAATAGTTAAATACACCCACCACTTATAATCCTCACCCCCATTTTTTTAACTTTCTACCAGTGGAGCTCCCATCCATTCACTTGCTTTCCTGATAATTTCAATCTTCAAAAATCCAAATTGCAACGTCGATATCCATCTTCTATTTACTTTAATCCCGTTCATCTTTTCTCTTTTCCTCAATTCTCCCTAGACTCAGTCTTCTTTTTTTTTCACTTTTATTCTCTGTAACCCCCTGTCTACTAATGGTACTATCACCTTGCTTACTCACTTGTACTTGTGGCAGTATTCATCTTGGGCGGATTCAGTCGGCTTCTTCCCTTGAACAAGTTTTATGGGACTCTCTGGTTCCACAAGCGGTCCCCAACCCCTTGTGAAGATTTTTTCCGCGGTAGGTGGTCAACACATACTGCAGTAAACTGGTTGCCAAATATACAAAACATCCCACTTTGATCTGCTATTTACACCTGGAAGTGGAGATAAAAGATAGATTCTGCTATGGTGAAACACACTTATTCCTCAGATAATGAACTCTCCCTCCTATATTAATAAGAGTTAACAGGAAGTTAACTCGAGACGTTCTTGGGAAGTTCTTAGGAGTTCTTAGAAGTTCTAGGGAGTTCTTTAGAGTTCTATTGGAGTTCAGTAGAACTATTAGTTAGTTCCAGTTTGGACATAGTTGGACTAAGGCAGTTGATATCAGTCGCAGTTAGCCGAATACTAAGGACTCAGCTTTCTGTGGAAGATTACCAAGTTCCTAATATTTTGGGTGCGTTAAGTCGATTAGCAATCGACATAGCACGATTATCCCTTTCAGTGCAAAAACTACTCCACAACAGATTCAAAGCTTTCCCAAGGTATGAATCGCGTGTCTGAATGTAATTAACTTTTTTTTTTATAATCGTTTCACCTCAAGCAAGGCAGTGTAGGGGGTTAAATAAGAAGAAAGCAAAGAAAAAGAGAAACAAGTTACAGGGGGTGTCCGAGAGATAAGAGAAGGATAAGAGTAGTGTGAAGAGAGTTGCGCAAGAGTAGAGCGATGAACAAGATACAGGGTATGACGGGGACAGTTTGTGAGTCAAAGAGATAGCAATTGATGTTGAATTCAAACACTTGGATGTTGTAGCTATTTGAGCGGAATTCGAACTAGGCTCTCCGATTCCTCAATCCGAGCCGTAATCCATTACTCTTTCATGCCTCTTTATAAGTACACATGATAATAAAAAAGAAAGAAGAGATGGATTCATGCCTTTCCCAAAGGGATTAGGATGGAAGTGAATGTAATGAATCCGACTGGAATTCGAACTCGGCTCTCCGATTCCTCAATCCGAGCGGTAATCCATTACTCTTTCATGCCTTCTTATAAGTACACATGATAATAAAAAAGAAAGAAGAGTTGGATTCATGCCTTTCCAAAAGAAATTAAGAACTGAGTGAATGTAATGAATCCGACTGAAATTCGAACTCGGCTCTCCAATTCCTCAATCCGAGCCGCAATCCATTACTCTGTCATGCCTCTTTATAAGTACACAGGATAATAAAAAAGAAAGAAGAGATGGATTCATGCCTTTCCAAAGGGGATTAGGACAGAAGTGAATGTAATGAATCCGACTGGAATTCGAATTCGGCTCTCCGATTCCTCAATGCGAATCGCTCTCCATTATTCCACCGTGTTTCCACCTTGCTTTGGGTTAAATTATTAAAAACAATCCGGTAAGTGATGAACAGTTAGAATCATAGGAATATTGCATGGTACCTAACGTTGTTGGCTGTGGCCCGCAAACCATGCATTGGTTGCCGCCTTAAGATCTTATCTGAGAAAGTAATAATAATAATAATAATAATAATAATAATAATGTCTGGTCGTCAGCCTTTTTTGGATCAAAACACAGATTCGGCAATAAGATACCTGTTTTTATTCTCTGTTGTTTGACACGCAACTAAGCACTTTTGCAGTCATCTTTGCGGCCTGTTAAACATATCAACACAATTTTCAGCCCCGACCGCCCCCTAGCCTGCCACACCCAACTTTCCTTTACTCCCACTAGGTTATCGGATAAGCCCAGATAAGCTCATGCATGTATGGAATTATCGTTATGGTTGCCACACAGAACATGTGTGTGTATGTGTGTGTGTGTGTGTGTGTGTGTGTGTGAGAGAGAGAGAGAGAGAGAGAGAGAGAGAGAGAGAGAGAGAGAGGGGGTCTTCACGCAGAGATAACCATAACCAGTTTTTCTCGACAATGAATGGATTTTTTCTGTTTTTTTAATCACTACAAATATGCAAGCTCCCAATCCATGTATCTAATATATAAATCTCAAGGTTTTGTGTGTATGTCCGCTCAAAAGCCGGAATATCAATTAAATTCATAAAATAGCATAAATGCAGTTTTAAGATATATCTTATAACTTGCTCAACATTGCGATTTGGGCTTAATATAGATATCTCAGTCCTGGGCATGACGATAAATATATCCGGCGGAAAGGCCGCTACCGAGATTGGAGGATTTGTGAAGTGTGGAACCACCTTTGAATTCCTGTTGTTCTCAACTCTACCTTGACTCGAGGTTGTATAAACCTATTAGGGTTCCAGCTATGGGCAAATATTCAACTCACAATCAAAACAAAACAAGACTTTGAAATTAGAAAACCAACTTTATTTTCGTAAAAATGCTAACAACATATTTTTATATATAAAAAATTACCAACAATACCTATTCATAGACGAATTTTCAAAAGTACTTATCTATATGCAGTTGAAGCCATAAGATTGTGTTCGAAATATTTAGATTTCGCTATTAAATAATAAGTAAACATGTTGACAGCCACTAAATAAAATCAGCCAATATAGATAACTAATTTTCAAATAATTAGGTTGTTGCATGCATTCGTTCGTTTTTTGTTTTTCTTTTATGTTTTGTGAATGACCTCCAAGATGAATCTTTCGTGGCATTTTTTACTTCTTGGTAAGCCTAGTCATCTAATGTTATTGACGTTTTATTTCAGATGAGGCACCCCTTTGAGAAGGAATGTCAAGTTGACAAGAATGAGCATGTTCGACATCTTCTCTTGCTTTTAATTAAAGCCACAAAACCGCCGAAATTGCACGAGACATTTGTTTTGGGTACGGGGACGACACAATTGTACAGAAATGGTTTCCTCGTGTCAAAGTCAAAGACTCACCGCGTTCTGGCAGACCTGCCCAGTTTCATGAGAACCAATTGCACCAATTTCATTGAACCAATTGAAAATCAGAAACCTCCCCTACTCAGCAGAGGACCTAAAAAAGATTACCCGTTCATGTTAGTTAAAAAACCCAATTTCTGCCATCTTAATACTATTAAGAATCGTATTGAATTTTAAAGATCATGTTTTCGTAAAAAAACATCAGAAAAAACGAACGAATGCATGGAACAACATAGACTAAACTATCGCCCGGTTCACACTCCACCCACGTCTATTGAACAGGTGAAGAGGCTCATCCCTTGTTCCTTGTTTAGGATGTGGTTTCCGGCTTTCTCTTTTCCAATCTTTTCACTCCTATGTAGCCCCCTGCACATCAGTGGCGTTACCGCCTTGCTCGGGGTGATATTTAAAAAAAAAAAAAAAAAAAAAAAAACGAGGAAAGATTAATCAAGAGGACAGTAGATTGCGTTTAAATATTTGAAGATTAAAGTGTTGTGAGTTCAATATCTGGCTCCAGCAGCGGTGAACAAATAACTTAGAGAGTTGAGTTAAAGGGAGATAACTACATGGCATTTGGAAGTGGTATGGTACATAGAATGAGAATGATATATTCCACTGATCGAAATAAGGTGTTCGGTTTGAAATTCCTAGCACCCGAAGAAGGCCAGAGTCGAAACGCATTGAATATGGCGATAAAGATGAGGACAACATAAATAATGGCAGGGCTGGAAAGGATAGAGCCAGAAGGGAGTACAATAAGTGAGAGTTGCGAGAAAAGAAACTGTTAATATAGAATCTATTTGTCACCTTCTCTCTCTCTTTTTTCGCTCTCTCGGGGTGATATGATTAAAAAAAAAACAAACTTATATTAGTTGATTTTGTTAAGCGGCATGTCGACACCTTTATGAGTTGCTTAATGCTGAAACCTAAATATTTAATAAGAACTGGGAGGGGCAGAGATTAGAGGGTGTATAGAGACAAGAGAAAGACGGAGTATCAAATATTAAATGGAAGACGCTCGCTCGGCTTGATGAGTGAATGTTTAAAGGGATTTAGGCTGATTGAAAAGGTATATTTAGGGGGAAGGAATAGATTTAAATATAAGATCTTAAAAATGTTAATTAAGTTTATCTATTACAGGAAGTCATAAATTTAAAATCTCCGCCCCTTCCAGTTCTGTCCTGTTCTGTTTTGTTTAACCCAATCCTCAAATTAACAACATCCCATCTCCCTGACCTTAAAAGAATTCTCAATTCTTGACCGTTGTTTATTTAGCCCCTCCCCCTTTGTCCCAGGTTTTTCTTCATTTGGAATGGAACGGTGTCGCTGAGGTGATGTGGAATCTCTATTAGAGATCTCATGTCGAAATGTGCATCCGACACCTTTGAATTTGGAAAATGTTCTCTAATTTATATTGGCTCTGTAATTTTAATTAAATTGAGCTCTCCTCCTGTATCATTTTTTAATATTAAAAATTTTTTAATATTAATTAGGATCTTGGAATTCACCTTCCTACTTTTCCACTTCGGATTAAAGAAAATAATAAAATATAAAAATAATATATATATATATATATATATATATATGTGTGTGTGTGTGTGTGTGTGTGTGTGTGTGTGTGCATAATTACTAGAGTTGGTGGTGTGTGTGTTTTTTATTTTGCAGTTTTGTTGAAGTTATATTTTTTAATAGAGTTTCGTTTAGTAAATTAGAGGGTATTATATACATTAATGTCATGAAAGCGTTCTTTCATGTTGGTTGATTTTGTTTAGTGACATATCAACACCTCTATGGGTTATTTAAAGCCGAAATATAAATATTTTGAGCATAATATTAATAAATCGAGATGGTTTGATAGGAATTTACTAAGTTTGACCTTAGTGTACCGACAATAAAATCCAGCTTCGAATTTTACCATTGTCGATTTGTTAAGGAAGTGCTTGGCTGATAATATTAGCCTAAAGAGACAATCCCGTGCACGGTATCGTTGGAAATTGTCTAAAAAGGGTACCAGCGTTGGTACAAGCCATTTTTTTCAACAGGGTTTAATTAGTCGCTCAGGCAGATTGTTTTACATGCAAATGATTTGATTGTTTATTGAACGGCATTTCAACTACTCATGGGTCATTTAATTCCATAATTTAGTTTACTTGGAAGTTTTGAAGTAATGAAATATGATATATGTTGTTCTGCTTTCACAATTGAATACATGGTAGGTGATACTCAGCTTTTGCGCAAATACCTGTTTGTGTGGAGATAACTATTGGTAGATTGATATATGGGTCATTTAATTCCATAATTTAGTTTTCTTGGAAGTTTTGAAGTAATTAAATATGATATATGTTGTTCTGTTTCACAATTGAATACATGGTAGGTGATACTCAGCTTTTGCACAATTACCTGTTTATGTGGAGATAACTATTGGTAGATTGATATATGGGTCATTTAATTCCATAATCTAGTTTTCTTGAAAGTTTTGAAGTAATGAAATATGATATATGTTGTTCTGTTTTCACAATTGAATACATGGTAGATGATACTCAACTTTTGTGTATATACATGTTTGTGAAGAGATAATTACTACTGGCAATAATAAGTCTCTTTTATATTGTCTTTTTACAGTGTTTTTTTTTGTTTTTGTTTGGGGGTCACTGTTTGCCCATAGCAAATAGTGACCCCCATGGGGATAGCACCTAACACGTGCTACCCCCACGGATCAGGGTGGATCTGAGAACAACAGCAATTAATAAGTGGTTCGACGCTGTTGAAAACTTCTAATCACCTGATCAGTGGCCTTGATGCCGGATGAAGTTTATCGTCATACCCAGGACTGACATAATTCTTTAACTTAGGTATAGCGAGCCCTATCCATACTCATAAAGTTTATCTATTCTTACATTAACCTTAGGTATATTATTTCGCTAACACTAATTCTTACTAGGGGTATACAGTTTATGTTACCATATATATATATATATATATATTCTCTGTTTTCTTTTAAGAAAAACTTTAAACACCGGTCATATTTCCGTAATAAATTTATTTCAGTCAATAATTGTTGTTGCCAACAATCACCGACTTCATCAGACGGAAGGCCCTATTCGACTTGTTTCATGTCGTATTACTACGGAATGAAAGTTCAGTCAAGGCCAGGCGGAGGGGGAGGCAACATAGGATAGCCCACTATAATAAGTATTTCCGTTTCCATTTGTCGGGATATAGTGGGAGGAGAAGTTTAATACAAACAAAACAACACGTGACTAATGTCACCAGCAAATTTATACATCAAATCATATACATCAAATCATAATTCAGATTTCTAAGCCAAAATTTTATTTTTATTTTTATTTTCCTAGATCTGTGATAAGTTAAGCCTAAAATTACGTTTAATTAGATTAAGTTAAGGCTATTATTTCTTTTCTTTACTCAATTGTTGATAAGATAATTCCATTCTATTTGTTGCAAGACTAGATTATATCCCTGTTATATCTAAATTCCTTGAACTTCCATTCCGATAGGTGTCGTTGGTTACCAGCAGTCCTATCTTATTTCCTACTACCACTCCTGCTAACTTTCCTGTTTTATTAATATTTATTTACTCCCCCGTTCTTCCCATCTTATCCCACTAGTATGCTAATATATATATATATAATAGTAGTAATAATAAAACCGACTCTGTCCGTATCCTAATCTTAAAATATTACACAAGAATCTTTTAAAGACTATGAATAAGCAACAGAATCTAACTCCGTTACCGTCCTCGGCTATAGAGCTTTGGACAAAGAGGGGACAAAAAAAGAAGAAAACTGCGTAGGACCGACAATGCATACGGTTCTTCACAGTAAAGAAAAAAAACCCTCTAACGGAACGAACCACCAGGAAAGAAAAGTGCTCGATACAAACTAACCAAAAGTGTTAACCAAAAGGCAGTTACGCAGAGCAAAAACACACGAAAAATCGCAAGATCGCCAAGACCTACCGCGGTAGGTCTTGGCGATCTTGCGATTTTTCGTATATATATATATATATATATATATATATATATATATATATATATACCCTAACATCTACCCGAGTTATAGCGTTTAGCTCATCCTAAATCTGGCTCTAGTTATACAGTTTACCAAACCCCAAACCCACTCACATAACACTAGCTTTAATCTTATTAGTTTTGTTTAGTTTGTTTTACGGCATATCAACACCTCAGTGGGTTATTTAATGCCGACACAATTTAAAGATAGATTTGTATGAATAGAATATGTATTCTTAGTAAGAAATAAGTTTGTAGATCGGGTTTCATTGATTTATTTTTGTAAAGTTGAAAATCAGGTGTATCTCTGCTACGTATTCCCCCCCCCCCCACAAATGTATCTAAACTTATTTATAAATGGAACTTTTTCTCTCTGTGTGTGTGTATGTGTATGTGTGTGTGTGTATGTCCGTTACCTATAGACTCCGAAACAGCTGAACCGATTTTTTTGAAAATTTACACAGTTATACTATAAGCGTCTGCGAGTGTTCTTAACTAGGTTTTGTGTCGAGGTACTCCCGATAAATATCGAAAATCGATAATCGATAAAATCGGGTTATAGAAGGAGTGGTCCGATTTTAATCAGATGTGATGCACTCATAGACAAAGACATAAGAAACGATATTCAGAAATTTCAAGGTTGCAGTTTTTACAATAGAGCAGAAAATCGATAATATATATATAAGGCAAGCTGTTTGTGTGTGTGTGTCTGTTTATCTGTCTGTATGTCCTTTATACAAATCCACAATTTTTATCCGATTCTCACCAAACTTCACACAAATATTCTTTAGGCTGAGTCTGAGCTCTAGAACCATGGATTAGTTTTAAAGCTTTCATTACACCTGAGCAACGCCGGGCTATACTGCTAGTTGTGGATAATACTTTATTTTCCTTCAAAAATGTATTTCTGCAATTTTTACTATAAAAGTCTATTTTTATACTTTCATAGTGTTTTAACCCCCGTTTGGTGGGGTTAACTATTTGCCCATAGCTGGGACCCTAACAGGTGCTACCGCTCCAGGTCAAGGTGAACCTGGGAACAACCGTAAATAAGAGGTGGTTCTATGCTCCTCACAACCTCCCAATGAGAGGCCTTGCTGCCGGATGCAGTTTATTGTCATACCCAGGACCGAGCTTTACTGTTATCTATAGATCGTACTTAATCTTAGTTTATAACTAAAATTAAACCTTAGTAATGAGTTTAGCCAGTTATTGTCAGTCAGTCAGTTAAGTGCCATACGTGATACACGATTGGGCGATCATGTCTCGAAAGAGACATGACTGACTGGGCAGAAGATTATTCCGCAGTAGGTGGCCATTGCTTTCTGCGGTAGACTGGTTGCCGATCAATCTGTCCTGCCATTTAACCCATAACTGGAAGGAATAGACGGATTAATACCTTTCCCAAGGGTATTTGCGCGTAAGCGAATACAATGGATTCAACTGGAATTCGAACTCGGCTTCCCGGCTTCTCGTTCCGAGCCGATATCCAATGCCCCACACTTGCCAAAATTAACGTATAAATTTTAGCTAACGGCCATCATTGAATATGTATACCAAGCTGTTGATAACAATGACGAAGCTCAAGCTGTTGCTGTAGATATCTCGAACGCGTTTCACAGGGTTTTGGCATGCTGACGTTTTGCACAAGTTTCAAGGCTATAGTATTCCGAACGATTGTTTGATTTAATCGATTCGTTCCTATCTAGTTGTGGAAGGTCATTTTCAGCGTGCAAGTTTCCAGATCCTTTAACACGAATATGAATGTCCTTTAAGGCTCTATCCTAGGTTCTACGCTGTTTCTGGTCTTCCTTAATAATCTTCTTGGTGCCATCAGTTCACAAGTTGACATCTATGCAGATGACACCATTTATTCCGTCTCAAACTGCCAAGGGAGATAAAGTAAACCTGGCTGCTACTCCCGAAACAGACCCCACAATCGGTAGTTAACTGGGTCAAGAAATGGCTTGTAAATTTGAATACATCCAAAATAAAACCGCTCTCCTTTAACCACCATAGTTTTATTAAGAAAAACACACTGCATTTTCTTGGCCCTGCTTTTTCAACCGACCCGAAGTGGAACGAATATATCGGTTATATAGCTGCATCTACTGTTAGGAAGTTTGGGTCTGTGTCGGAGCACAAACTTTTTTTTTCGTCAGAATCCATCTTGCTCATTTATAAACCTACCATTGTCCGTGCATTGAATACTGCTGTCATATATGGTCGGGTGCTTCTGCTATTCATTTCGAGATTCTTGACAAAATCTAAAGAAGTATCTGCAATATAATCGATCCTGACCTGGCATCTCAACCTTAGTCACTTTCTTTCCGACGTGACGTGGCTTTCCTCTGTCTTTTCTACAAATATTTTTTATGGCAACATCTCTGACAATCATTTTTTCTGGTGAATTTTGCCAAGGTGAAAATAGGTCCCACCCTTTTACTGTTGAAATAATGAAATGTAACCGCCACTCTACTCCAAAATTTTATTTTCTTGTGTTTCCCGCCTGTGGAACTCCCTTCCGTTTACTTGCTTTTTCGACAGCTACAATCACTATAAATTTAAATGCAACGTCAATTGCCACCATCTATCATCTTGAATCTCGTTTAATACCTGCTGTATTTAATACCCAGTCTTTTCTCTCACTGTAATCCTCTGTCAGATCAGCCTCTGTTCATTACCTATCTAATACTATTTCGCATCTATCTATCTATGTAATACTATTCCTCGTCTATCTATCTATCTATCTATCTATGTAATACTATTCCTCGTCTATCTATCTATGTAATACTATTCCTCGTCTATCTATCTATGTAATACTATTCCTCGTCTATCTATCTATCTATCTATCTATGTAATACTATTCCTCGTCTATCTATCTATCTATCTATCTATGTAATACTATTCCTCGTCTATCTATCTATCTATCTATCTATCTATATATGTAATACTATTCCTCGTCTATCTATCTATCTATCTATCTATGTAATACTATTACTCGTCTATCTATCTATCTATCTATCTATCTATGTAATACTATTCCTCGTCTATCTATCTATCTATCTATCTATCTATCTATCTATCTATCTATCTAATACTATTCCTCGTCTATCTATCTATCTATCTATGTAATACTATTCCTCGTCTATCTATCTATCTATCTATGTAATACTATTCCTCGTCTATCTATCTATCTATCTATCTATCTATGTAATACTATTCCTGGTCTATCTATCTATCTATCTATCTATCTATCTATCTATCTATCTATCTATCTATCTATCTATCTAATACTATTCCTGGTCTATCTATCTATCTATATATGTAATACTATTCCTCGTCTATCTATCTATCTATCTATGTAATACTATTCCTCGTCTATCTATCTATGTAATACTATTCCTCGTCTATCTATCTATCTATCTATGTAATACTATTCCTCGTCTATCTATCTATCTATCTATCTATGTAATACTATTCCTCGTCTATCTATCTATCTATCTATGTAATACTATTCCTCGTCTATCTATCTATCTATCTATCTATCTATCTATCTATATATGTAATACTATTCCTGGTCTATCTATCTATCTATCTATCACACGCTGTTCATATCTTGAACAGAAGAAAAATATGTGCACAACTGTATGTGTAACTGTGTGGCCGTCCCAAACATTCAATAACAAATCAATCCTCAGTATCATAAACGATGGCGTGCTATTTCTCCTCCTATTGTACAACTCTCCGTAGTTTCCGACCAACTTCCCAGAATTCCCGACTATATTGTATTAGTAATGATACATTAACTCAACTTCCTGATGCTCGACGGTTATGCTGACGATAAAGACGTTAGTTTCATTTGAAATTGCGACAAT
>JBBBDQ010001336.1:3930000-3965954 GCA_037127315.1 Ascarosepion bandense
CATGACTTACTGGGCAGAAGATTATCCCGCAATAGGTTGCCATTGCTTTCTGCGGTAGACTGGTTACCGACCAAGGCTATAGAAGCAAATCTGTCCTGTTATTTAACCCATCACTGGAAGGAATAGGCGGATTAATACTTTTCCCAAGGGTATTTGCGCGTAAGTGAATGCAGTGAATTCAGCTGGCATTCGAACTCGGCTCCTCGATTTCTCGTTCCGAGCTAATATCCATTGCACCACAACGCACATCCACCTTCCTATATGACGAGATACCAGGACTCATGAGGCGAAAGTGGCCAGGGATTGATTGGGAGACACTGTGCCGTCCACCTTAGTTCCCGGACCTTTCGTCAACACATTACAACCTCTCCTATTCCCTGAAAAACAATTCCTTTACAAAGCGGGTAGAGTTGTGGCAAGTACTCGCAGACATCTTTAAGTTCATGGGACATGATTTTAACTCAAGAAAATTGGGCAGCTGAATGCACGTTGGTGAATATTTCTAGATGTTGATGGAACTTACTTTGAGGTCGAAATGTATGTCAAATTTAGTTTATCCGGCTAAGACTTTTTTTGGTTAAATTATATATATATATATATCAGTCAGTTAAGTGCCATACGTGATACACGCTTAGACGATCATGCCTCGAAAGAGACATGACTGACTGGGCATAGGATTATCCCGCAGTAGGTTGCCATTGCTTTCTGCGGTAGAGTGTTTCCCAGCGAAGGCTATAAAACCCAATCTGTCCTGTTATTTAACCCATAACTGGAAGGAAGAAACGGATTATTACCTTTCCCAAGGGTATTTGCGCGTAAGTGAATGCAATTAATTCAAATGGATTTCGAACTCGGCTCTCCGATTTGTCGATATATATATATATATATATATATATATATATATATATATATATATATATATTAAATAGGATTAATTCAAGGATGTTGAATGACCATTTCGATATGAAATACCCACAGGGGATAACACATCACCTCAGCAACAAAAAAATCCCTTTTGAAACTGGAGAAAAAATCAGTCTATTTTTCCTTTTTAAATAGATTTGCAAAAAAATTAAAAAGAAAGAAAAAGAAAAAGTAAAAGAAAAAGAAAAAGATAAAATAAATTAAACAAGAAAATAAAAATTGGCATCGTCTGGGTTCGCAAAAAAGGAAAGAGAATTGTAACGTAAAAGGAACAGACGGTGTGTTGAATTTTCTCCAGTTTCTGAAAGGATTTTTCTGTTGCTGAGGTGATGTGTTATCCCCTGTGGGGATTTTCATATCGAAATGGTCATTCAACATCCTTGAATTAATCCTATTTAATTTATATTTGCTCTGTAATATTTTATTACATGGAGCTCTCTTCCTGTATCATTTTTTAATATTAAAATAAAATTTTAATATTAATTAGGATCGGGTTTTTGGAATTTACCTTCCTGCTTTTTCCGCTTGGATTAAAGTATCTGAATATATATATATATATATATGTATATATATATATATATGATAAAAGTACGATGTTTGAAAATTAGCTCTGATTTTGAGAAGTTAAATTTCTAGCACTTCGTCGTATCTATCTATCTATCTATCTACCTTTTTCATTTCTCGATCTCTCTGTCTATGACAGTATGTTGATATCTATCTATCTCAGTTTGTTCATATCTATGATCATATCTATCTATTTATGTTCATCTATATATCTATCTATCTTCATATCTATCTATCTATATATCTATCTATCTATCTATCTATCTATCTATCTTCATATCTATCTATCTTCATATCTATCTATCTATCTATCTTCATATCTATCTATCTATCTATCTTCATATCTATCTATCTATCTATCTTCATATCTATCTATCTATCTATCTATCTAGATAGATAGATAGATAGATAGACTGCATTATATGTATTTGTTTAAATTTATCATCATACATTTATTGCTCGCATGGTTTCATCTGAAACTGAATTTGTTTATTTCTTTTTAACATTTTCTCTGTTACACTCCTTTTAGCTGTAAACCTACGCATGATAGCGTATAAAACTTAATTTGCAAAATGTATATCTCTCTCCGTATCCTTTTTAGAAACAAAAAAACTACATAAACGCTTATCTACGGCTATGTAATCGGCTATGTATGCCTACACATGTACAGCGCTTTCGTTTGGGTGAAATGTAGCGCGTTCATTGGCCAGTCATTTAGGCGCCAAATCAGTGCTAGAAAAAAATGTGTCGTCTTTTTTCTTTTCTTTCTCTTCTTGTACAAACTCCTTTTCCCAGCCTCGTATATTCTCTGATGCATTTCCGTTAAATTCAATAATATTTCTTTATTCTTTGTATATTTTATTTCGACGTTGGGAAATGTGGCCAATGGACAGAGCCAGCCAGACTGAAAAATGCTTTTGACCAGTCTACTGCCTGATTCGCTCCAAGGAATTTCCAACTCCGAATTTACAGTAATTATCTTCTTGCAATATGGCTGTGTTTTTAGGCCGGATTTTTGTGTGGGCACCTACGTTCATACACGCACACAGAAACAAAACACGCTCATTTAGCGAAAGAGTTCAATACTTTAAAATATGTATTACATTTACCGTTGAAAAAATATTATTGATATTTTTATAGTAATTAAATTTAAGACAATAAGCAGTTCCGGAGATTCGAAGGCGTATTGGCATGGCCAAGGATGCCTTTCAGAAACTGAGTAGAGTATTAAGAGACAGGAAAATTTCGCTAGAAACAAAGAAGACAGTACTAGATTGCTATGTGATGTCAGTTCTTCAATATGGCAGAGAATGCTGGACAATCTCATCATAGATGAAGGAAAGACTTGAAGCAACCAAAATGTGATTCTATAGAAGCATACTGGATATAAAGTGGGGGATCAATTTCATATTACAATCAATATATAAACTGACCGCTCTCTTTGTGGTTCCTGAGATCCAAAAGCATAAGGATGCATTCCAGAAGCTGAGTAGAGTATTAAGAGACAGGAAAATTTCGCTACAAACGAAGAAGAGAGTACTGGATTGTTATGAGGTGTCTGTCCTTCAATATGGCAGCAAATGCTGGCCAATCTCATCAAAACTGAAGGAAAGACTTGAAGCAGCCGAAATGTATTTCTACAAAATGATGCAAAGGATAAAATGGACAGAACATGTAAGAAACGACGAGGTTTTGGAGAGAATTGTATTTATAAAATGACGATTTTCGTTGTTCATAAAAAAGTTATTGGTTTTCATTGTTCATATAAAATGAAGATTTTAATTGATCATATAAAATGACGGTTTTCATTGGTCATAAAAAATGACGGTTTTCATTGGTCATAAAAAATGAAGATTTTCATTGTTCGTATAAAATGAAGATTTTCATTGTTCGTATAAAATGAAGATTTTCATTGTTCGTATAAAATGAAGATTTTCATTGTTCGTATAAAATGAAGATTTTCATTGTTCGTATAAAATGAAGATTTTCATTGTTCGTATAAAATGAAGATTTTCATTGTTCGTATAAAATGAAGATTTTCATTGTTCGTATAAAATGGCGATTTTTATTGTTTATATAAAATGACGATTTGTATTTAAACTGACCGACTTTCTTTGTTCATAAAAATTGACGATTTTAATTGATCATATAAAATGACGATTTTAATTGATCATATAAAAAGATCAATTTTTTTTTGTTAATAAAAAAACGACGATTTCACTGTTCATATAAAATGACCGCAACTTGACACTGGTGTTTGCTTTGTTGCCGATTTCTGGTGTTTTCGACATTGAAAATGCATCTTGGATTTGAGTTGAATGGATATTTTTTTCCACAAATGAACGCCTTAAAATTAGCGAATGAAGATTGCACTTTCACCATATCATGTTTTTTAAATTTCGGAAGGGTAACATCGTCGGAACTGCTACAAAAACGCACAGAAGGTTTATTTGGATCGTGTTCCAGCTTTTCGGACGGACAAAAATTGGTTTGCCAGGTTTTGTCAGGGTCATTTTTAACTTAAACGATCAACCGAATTGTGGACAACCGTCCGACATCGATTGAGACGCTCTGCTTGCCACTGTGGAGAATAAAAAGATTTCGACGGAAGAGATTGCACATTATTTGCGAGTTTTTAAAAATAAAAGAGTTTTCTTTCCCGCTTGCGAGCGCTGGTTAATTTACAATCATTTTACATAGCAAACAAAACACTTAAATTTAGACAATTAAAAAAAAGAATATCAATATTTGTGACCTGGAGTGTTTATTCGATAATAATTTAAAAATACTATTTTCTTTCGTAAAACTATAAATTGGAGATATCAAAACCGGACAAGTATGAAAATTTAAATATCTAGGCAGTGTTTTAATAGACGAACAAAAATGTTGCACCAAATACGAAGTCGGATTGTAGGAGCAAAAATCGCTTCCGAAAATTAAGCAAAGTATTAAAAAACAGGAAATAGAAACAAAGAAAGAAGAGATTTCCTCTTTGGTACCTCGACTGTACGAATTTAAGCGCTGGACTCGTTGTGGATATCGTGCGTTGTGATTCAGTGGATATCGGCTCGGAACGAGAAATCGGGGAGCCGAGTTCAAATTCCAGTTGAATTCATTGCATTCACTTACGCGCAAATACCCTTGGGAAAGGTATTAACCCGTCTCTTCCTTCCAGTTATGGGTTAAATAACAGGACAGACTGAGTTCTATAGCCTTGGTTGGCAACCAGTCTACCGCAGAAAGCAATGGCAAACTACTGCGAAATAATCTTCAGCCCAGTCAGTCATGTCTCGAAAGAGACATGATCGCCCAAGCGTGTATCACATATGGCACTTAACTGACTGACTGAATATAATAGTTGAAACAATTAAGACTTCTACTGGGCTTAAAGTGGGGGATCATTTTTATATTGTTATGAAGTAATAAACTGATCCCCCACTAATTACTACTTAATAATATAGCGCATCTCTTAACTCTCTAGCTAAGAGTCAAATAACAGGACAGATTGTGTTCAATAATCTTGGCTGGCAACCAGTCTACCGCAGAAAGTAATGGTAACCTACTGCGAGATAATCTTTAGCCCTGTCAGTCATGTCTCTTTCGAGACATGATCGCCCAAGCGTGTTTCCCGTATGGCACTTAACTGAATTAACTAGATTGGTTTTAAGGTCTAACCATTGTACATTTCAAACGGCTAGATGCAACCGTAAGTTCTATGCTGAGAATTTTATCCCTCGCAATTCTTGATTTTCAGTCTACTTCAAAAATTTAAATGCAATGTCCTGTTCTTTTTTTTTGTTTTCTCTCCTTAATTATGTTTCCTTCTTCTCGCGTGTGGAATTTTCTTCTGACGTCTTGCTTCCCAGTGAACTTTGATCTTCAAAAATTTAAATTCAATGTCAATCGTTATCTTCTGTCTGTTTAATTCTTGTTCCTTTTTTGTTCTTTCTCCTTAATTGTGTTTTCTTCTGCTCATATTATTATAAGTCCTATGCTAACAGTTTCTTCTCTCGCTTGTGGAACTCTCTTATGGCTTATTGCTTTCAACTCAACTTTGATCTTCAAAAATTTAAATTCAATGTCAACCGTTTTTTTCTGTCTTCTTAAGTCTTGTTCTTTTATTGTTCTCTTTCTTCAATAGCTTTTTTTCTCATATTTCTCACGCCCATTAACCTATTACGATTTTATTTTCAAGATTCTATTGCCGTAACGTTGCTTATTTCCAATAAATAGTTTCATAATAATTGTTTTATAGAGCTTTCCGCTATTGTACCTAGACTTTATGAATCTAAGTGCAGTACTTGATTGGCGGCAAGCTCTCATTTTTTTTACAGTTGAAATGGCCAGATGTAACCGCAAGTTCTATGCTAACAGTATCTTCTATCACATTTCTCGCTTTTAGAAATCTAATTCGGCTTCTGATTTTTCAGTCAACTTTGATCTTTAAAAGGAAAAAAAAGCTCCTCAGAGTAGTTGCCCTGAAATTTATTTTTATGTATATAATCATTTCACCCCAAGCAAGGCGGAAATGCCATTGGTGGGCAAGGGATTACAGTGAGAAGAAAAGAGGTACAGGGGATGTCGAAGAATGAGATAAAAATGATGGCAATTGACGTTGCATTTAAATCTTGGATGTTGTAGTTATCAGGGAAGTAAGCGAACGGAAGTGAGTTACACAGACGGGAAGTGCGAAAAAAAAAAAGAAAAAGGAAAAAAAAAAGAAAAAAAAAGAAAAAAAAAGAAAAAAAAAAGAAAAAAAAGAAAAAAAAGAAAAAGAAAAAAAGAAACTTTAAAAAAAAAGAAAAAGAAAAAAAGAAACTTAAAAAAAAGAAAAAAGAAAAAAGAAACTAAAAAAAAAGAAAAAAAGAAACTTAAAAAAAGAAAAAGAAAAAAAGAAACTTCAAAAAGAAAAAGAAAAAGAAAAAAGAAACTTAAAAAAGAAAAAGAAAAAGAAAAAAAGAAACTTTAAAAAAAAGAAAAAGAAAAAAAGAAACTTAAAAAAGAAAAAGAAAAAGAAAAAGAAAAAAAGAAACTTAAAAAAAGAAAAAAAAAGAAAAAAAGAAACTTAAAAAAAGAAAAAAAAAGAAAAAAAGAAACTTAAAAAAAAAAGAAAAAGAAAACGGTTAAGAGGCGGCTACATTTGTCTATTTCAACGGATGGCTTACGGCCATATCACGTTGAATACACCGGTTCTCGCTCGATCACCGAAGTTAAGCAACGTTGAGCCTGGTCAGTACTTAGATGGGTGACCGCTTGGGAATACCAGGTGCTGTAAGCGTTTAGTGACGAATGTGCGTTGTGATGCAGTGGATATCGGCTCGGAAAGAGAAATCGTTGAGCCGAGTTCGAATTCCAGTTGAATACCCTGCATTCACTTAAGCACTGGTACCCTTGGGAAAGGTATTAATCAGTCCTTTCCCTCCACTTATGGGTTAAATAACAGGGTAGGACTTGGGGACCCTGCCCTTAAAAACAAATCCCAATGAATCTTGATACTCGAAAAGAAAAAAAGTATTACTAGACACAAAACTTATATAAAAACAACAATAAATTGTTGAAAGAAAAAGTATTACCAGCAATAAATAAATAAAAATTTAGTTGGCAATAAATGACCCGCCGAGGTTGATATGCCATAAAAGCAAAACAACCAACCAACCAACAACTATTTCAACGGTAAAAGGGTGGGACCTGGATTTATTTTGCTGGTAGCTAGAATTAGACAGTGTACCACCCCAACGGTCGTCCTAGGAATTTCTCCGGGCGGCCGTTCTCCACGCTGTGATGTTGCCGGATTTTTGTAGAAACCGTCGGACGAACAGCTGGGGGTACAAGATTGACTATAAGGAACGAACTTCCACAATTTGGATGAGTTGAAAAAAGGATGCTTTATTCGTTTAGAGTTAGCCTTTTCGGTTGGGGCAGGCGAATGTGACATACAGCTCTAACTCTAATTAATGGAGATCAACAAACCCGAACTGAACGATACCAAGACGAACGGAGATCCTTACTTCAAGTTCGCACCCGGCTGACTCCTTTCACTTCTTTCTCGTCTTAACTTAACTGGCTCTATTTATTTAATATGAATCCGGAAATGCGGAAATCCGGAAATGCTTTAGACCACCGGTGACAAACACCGGCGACTGTAAGTCTGAAATTTCAGTTATCTTTTTTGTTTATCTTAATAAGGCTTCCGCCGGAAAAGGCTTAAGGTGTGGTCAAGATACAATAAGGGACAGCCTTTGACCGGTCATCGCAAACCTACCCGCTGACCTTTATCACTGAGTCAAATATCGGAGGACAATTTTCCTCATAAAAGAAAAAGCGTTTATTTATTTTTTTTTCTCTTCTTTTTCACTTTTGTTAAATATGTTTTTAAACTATTTTCTATTCTAATCTATTTTCTATTTTAATCTATTATAATAAAATACATATATGTCTAGTTATCGTGTCACAACAGCACATGTTTTGGAAATAGTAAATATAATGGAATTGGTTTTGTTGTCAAGATCAAATGGAAGAATAACATCTACAGACATTGAACAAACAATTGTATTGTACACACTGAGTAACAAAATTAAAAGAATTATCAATAAATTCCATCATTCTCTGTAAAAAAACCTTCAAGAACTTCGAAGACCTGTCGCATTTTCGCGAGTTAACAAAGAAGGAAACTGATTTATTAGTTATTTGCAAAGCTGATGAAGATCAGCGCCTACAAGTCGAAACTTCTCTTATGACAATAAAGATGATTAAATGTAAATAATATCTTACGTGTGTCTTGGAGTTTTTATTAAAATGGAGTTAATTGCCGTTAAGAACTCTTTTAAAAAAGTTTAAATTACAGTTTTCTTTATTTCATATCCGAAGAATAAGTTATTAGTTTTTGGACTTTAAAATTTCTGCTTCATGCAAGTTTTGTCGTGTACAAAGAATTATTTGAAAACGAAACAGAATGTGACCTTCTTCAATTCTGATATGGTTCCATGGAGCCATTTATAAATATATATATATATATATATATATATATATATATACAAAAATGCAAACAAAAAAGACAAAGCACCAACACTTAAAGACAGGCGTTTCAGTGAATTGTCTTTCAATGAGTTAGAATCGAAACTAAGAAAATAAAACAAAAGAATGAAAATAACCACTTTTTTGTTTTTTAATCAAATCTATGAAAATAAAGTTTGCATCACGGCTTTCATGGTGCCAGAACCTGATTAATTCTGAATGGCATTGCGCAAAATATGAGCCGAGAAAGCAAATAAATCCTGATTAAAGATTACAAAAATATCCGTTTATTTAGCATCTTTTTATTTACACATAGCAAAATTCTTTTGTAAAGAATAATTTACGACATACGCGTGTTGGTTATTTTTTTTTTCCAGTTTTTATAAAATTTAGATTTCTTCTCACCCGAACTTCCTTCAGGTTAAAAGGCAAAACAAATTTGGGGTTTATTTATGCGAATAAAGAACAATGGCAGCACCATTTTTATTATTTCTGTTGGATGTTAGTCGAAAAAAGTAAAGAAGAAAAATCTCTGAGTGTAACAGAATGGTGATTTTTCAAGCGTAGCTTAGATATTTTACAAGGCTAAACGTATGGGGCACCCAGTGAGAATCGAACTCACTAATCATGATTCTAGCGAGAAAAGCTTACTGATCATTAAACTACGTCGAAGTGTCCGTAAGTGTAATAGAATGATAGGGAAATTGTCAGTACTTCTTCTTCTATGTGCCTTGTCCCTTCAGGACGTAGGCGATCATGGATCTCCACGTCTCCCTATCCCTTGTGGCTCTTAGTATGTTTGCTCCTGTTGCTCCTGGCAACCCCCGTTCCGTCATCCACCTGATCAGGCCCTGCAAATATGTTATCCGCTGCCTTCCTCTGTCTCTCCTTCCTTCTATCTGACCAGTCAGTATCAGGTTCTCCAGGCTTTCCTTCCTCATTGCATGTCCCAGGAACTTCAGTTGTCTCTTCCTGATGCTCAGCATCAATTTCCTTTTTGTTGCCATTCTTTCTAACACTTCGTCGTTGCTTGTATGCTCAGTCCACGATATCCGTAGCATCCTTCTGTAGAACCACATTTCGGCCGCTTCCAGTTTTGTCCTCATTTTCGATGATATTGTCCAGCATTCACAGCCGTACTGAAGAACTGACATCACGTAGCAGTCTAGCACTCTTTTCTTCGTTTCTATTGAGATCTTCCTGTGTGTTAGTATTTTGCTCATCTTCTGGAACGCGTCCTTTGCCATGCCAATTCGCCTTCGGATCTCCGTGTCGCACTTTCCATCTCCTGTTAGAACACTTCCTAGGTACTTAAATTCTTGGACTTGTTTGATTCTGTTATCCCCCACCTGTATTTGGCATTTTGGGTTGTATCTTTTGCTGATGACCATGCACTCAGTTTTCTTAAAGTTTATTTGTAGTCCCATCTTGTCACTCTCCACTGCTACTTTCTGTATGAGATCTTGCAGTTTCCTTTCCGTGTCCGCAATCAGTACTGTATCGTCCGCGTATCTTATGTTGTTCAGGTTGTGGCCTCCAATAATAAATCCTGGTGTGTCATCTAGGGTCCTCAAAATATTCTCGCTGTATAGGTTGAACAAATCCGGTGAAAAGACACAGCCTTGTCTTACGCCTTTTTCTATCTTTGTGTATCTACTGAGGTCGTTACCTGTCCGTATGCAGGCCGTTTGCTGCCAGTAGAGATTCTTGATTATTCTTATATCTTTGCCGAAAATGTCGAGGTTTCCTATCATTTCCATCAATTCTTTGTGTCGTATTTTGTCGAATGCAGTACTTACGTTTTCCTTAAAGGTCTACTTATATCTGGAGACTCTCGCCTACAATGAGTTTTCCGTTTCCTCGAAAGTGTTATTGCGTTCGGAACCTCTCTTCTACTATGTGCTATTTAGGCCCCTGCAAGGAGTACGTGAAAATGTAGGCTCTCTCCTAATATGCGTTTACGTTTTGTTTCAAGGTAGATGTGAATATTGAGTCTCTATCGTTATATGCGCTTTCCATTCTGCTGGCGGTGCACGTGTACATGGAGTCGTTCTTCTGCTATGCACGTGCCGTCCATTTCAAGGAGTAACTGCATCTGGAGTGCATCGTCGCCAAGTTGTTGCGACCTGTTATGGTCTGGATGCAAGACACGGAAACAAAAAGTAGTTTCAAACAGTTTATTAGAATAACAAAACATATATACATTAACTAGCAGTATAGCCCGGCGTTGCTCGGGTGTAATGAAAGCTTTAAAACTAATCCATGGTCCTGGAGCTCAGACTCTTTGGACGTTGGCACGAAAGACTAAAAAGCAATAGTTATTTCTAGTTAAAGCGAAAACCGTAGACTGAAAGAAAAATGAATGGATGTAAGTAAAATTTTAATTTCCTGGTATCGATATCAAATAAGTTTTCTTTCATCGTAAGCTGAATTTTGAAGGCTAAATAAGTCCTCTGAGTAAATATTATCATGGCTGGACTAAAAACTACAATTATATCTACTTAGAGCCAAACCCGAAGCAAAAACTAAAATAAAAGGGCTGAAAAAATACAGACATACAGGCAGATAAACAGACACACACACAAATATCTTGCCTTTGATATATATATATATATATTATCGATTTTCTGCAATATTGTAAGAACTGCAACCTTGAAACTTCTGAATATCGTTTCTTATGTCTTTGTCTATGAGTGTATCAAATTTGATTAAAATCGGACCACTCCTTCTATAAACCAATTTTTTCGATTATCGATTTTCGATATTTATCGGGGATACCTCGACACAAAACCTAGCTAAGAATACTCGCACATGCTTATAGTACAACTGTGTAAATTTTCAAGAAAATTAGTTCAGCCGTTTCGGAGTCGATAGGTTACACACACACACACACACACACACACACACACACACACACACACACACACACACACACACACACACACACAGAGAGACAAAGTTCCACTTATAAATAAGTTTAGATAAGTGTTAGTAATCAGCAAATAGAAGTGTTTGTCCGAACAGTATAGTTACGCTGCGTCTTGAATGTCTCTAGACTGCCTCACAGCTGGCTCCCCGGAAGTCATGCAGGTTATTATTTATTGACGGAGGAAGAGCCCATTCCAATAGATAGGGCAAAATAACAAAAGAGTAAATGCATCTGTAGTCTCTCACCTATTACGCGGTTTTCATTCCTTTCGAGGTATACTAGCAACTGAAGAATCTCTCTTATTATGCGTTTTCCGTTTCCGTTTCAAGGAAGAAGTATATCTAAAGTGTCTATCATATTAAGCACTTTCCATCCCCTTTCGAGGTGTACGAGCAACTGGTCTCTCTCTCTCTCTCTCTCTCTTATTAAGTCATTCCGTTCCCTTTAAGTTGTACGTGTGCCTAGAGTTTCTGTCCTATTGTGATTCTCTTCGAGGTACACGTGAATCTGTTGGACTTTTTGTCTACATCTATACACTCATAAGCCAACCCATTTTAGAGTTCACCAATAGAAGGCTTAACCAACCAGGAAGCTCAAAATATTCAATGCGACGTGTATAAAAGGCGGCCATATTTTTCCAAGTATTGGACATCAAATCCGATTCTGGAGAGTGTCTGCTTCGAGAGTGGTGGTCTTTGACGTTGTTTCATTGAACAGATTACGTGCGGTGAGGATACTCTATATCCATATACTATGACGGACATGGTCAACAGATGCCAAGAGGATACTCTATATCCAGGAACGTTGTCAACATTACATTCAATCCCTTACTTTGTAACCATCATGGACTGTTGCTGCTATATAATATACATTCGGGAGATTGATTCTCTATTATAATCAATACATAAACTGATCCCTTACTTTGTGACCATCATGGACTGTTGTTGCTATATAATATACATTCGGGAGATTGATTCTCTATTATAATCAATACATAAACTGATCCCTTACTTTGTGACCATCATGGACTGTTGTTGCTGTATAATATACATTCGGGAGATTGATTCTCTATTATAATCAAGACATAAACTGATCCCTGACTTTGTGACCATCATGGACTGTTGTTGCTATATAATATATATTCGGGAGATTGATTCTCTATTATAATCAATACATAAACTGATCCCTTACTTTGTGACCATCATGGACTGTTGTTGCTATATAATATACATTCGGGAGATTGATTCTCTATTATAATCAATACATAAACTGATCCCTTACTTTGTGACCATCATGGACTGTTGTTGCTATATAATATACATTCGGGAGATTGATTCTCTATTATAATCAATACATAAACTGAACCCTGACTTTGTGACCATCATGGACTGTTGCTGCTATATAATATACATTCGGGAGATTGATTCTCTATTATAATCAATACATAAACTGATCCCTGACTTTGTGACCATCATGGACTGTTGTTGCTATATAATATACATTCGGGAGATCGATTCTCTATCATAATCAATACATAAACTGATCCCTGCGCATTATCCATAAATTATGGCGAATTTTACCAACAGAATCTGCGCTTTCCCTTCCCTTTCAAGGATAAGTACATCTAAAGTTTCTCCCTATTAGGCGATTTCCGTTCCCTTGGAGTTATATATATATATATATATATATATATATATATATATATATATATGCATCTCGACTCACTTTTCTAACATTTGCTTTCCCATCTCTTGAAGGTGAACATGCAACTGGTGTCTCATTCCTATTATGCGCTATGTGTTCCCTTCGAGGTGTACGCTCATCTGGATATTTACTCCTTATGTGTGATTCGGCCAGCCAATAAGAAGAAGAGACTAGCATAGGGAAGAGAGCACAAAAACTGGACACCAGAACAGTTCATTTGATGCACATGTTATTGTGCAGTATTAACAAAAGACCCATTCTATTTTCATTTAGAATTATCCACTTGACAATAAATACTAAAAACAATATGAAATCCAACATTTCTTTTAAAACACTGGGGTGGCCTTATAATTATGGCCGGTAGTGTATGTATTCATGACATATTTCTTCTTATACTGTGATTAAGTGACATCTATTGGGTGTGGTTCCACTGGGAAGCATCGTTCAGTACCATTTTCGTTGGCTAGGTGGCGTTCTATAGCGACCTGGTGACCAACCTACCAGAGTCGTCTACCTCTTCGAACAGTGAAGAACTCACGGCAGACTACACAGCTGCTGGAGGGAAATCGTCTGCCATGACCCCTCCAGCAGATCAGTCTAGCACTGAAGGACTCAACGCCTTCACTGGCATGAGAATTAGGCAGGCACGTGTTAATATGCCTGTCATAAATGCACAGTAATAGTTACCCGTCTTTCTCTCTACCTCTCTCGCACACGCACACAAGTACACGTATGCACAAGCACATATCTACACGTACGAGAACTACTCTGGAGAAACTGAAGTGTCTTACTGAGTGCGTTCACTTTGCTTTCTTGGGACTAGTTTTGAAGTGGGTGACAAAAAGAGGTGATTCGTGCCTTTCGAAGAGCATTTATGGAGTTTCCATGTGCCGGTAACCGCTTTACTACCCGTACACCCAGGGGTAGTATAGTTGTATAAGAGTTGAAGTAGACTTTAGAAGGAATCGAAAAACAAGGGATAGATCTCAACTCCTCTTTAAAAAAACCGAGAAGGGTGCGAACCGGACGATAGGTGTAGCTATCTACTCCTATTAAGAAAAAATAAATTCAGTCAGTCAGTTAAGTGCCATACGTGATACATGTTTGGGCGATCATGTCTCGAAAGAGACATGACTGAGTGGGCAGAAGATTGTCCCGCAGGCGTTTGCTGTTACTTTCTGCAGTAGACTGGTTGCCAGGCAAGGCTATACAACCCAATCTGTCCTGTTATTTGACACACAGCTAGAGGAGGAAGAGATGTATTATATTATTAAGTATAAATAGTGGGGGATCAGTTTATTCCTTCATAACAATATAACACTGAACCCCCACTTTATGACCATAAAAAACTTCATCATCTTTCTGTTATATTCAGTCAGTCAGTTAAGGGCCATACGTGATACATGTTTTGGGCGATCATGTCTCGAAAGAGACATGACTGACTGGGCAGAAGATTATCCCGCAGTAAGTTGCCATTACTTTCTGCGGTAGACTGGTTGCCAACCAAGGCTATAGAACCCAATCTGTCCTGTTATTTGATTCATAGCTAGAGGGAGAAGAGATGTATTATATTATTAAGTAGTAATTAGTTGGGGATCAGTTTATTACTTCATAACAATATAAAACTGATCCCCCACTTTATCCCAATAGAACTCTTAATAATGTTTCCAACCATTAGATTCAATCAGTCAGTTAAGTGCCATACGTGATACTCGCTTTGGGCGATCATGTCTCGAAAGATTCATGACTGCCTGGGCAGAAGATTTTCCCTCAGTAGGTTGCCATTGCTTTCTGCGGTAGACTGGTTGCCAGCCAAAGCTATAGAACCCAATCTGTCCTATTATTTGACTCATAACTGGAGAGAGAAGAGAACCACTATATTTCTAACCAGGTTGTCTTTCGGGATAATTCGCCGACAATCGATGATGTCATTAGCAGAACTCCTTCGGAACATTCGCAATCACCAACACCTGGACAATTCGCCGACAGTTTATATATAATGATTCTTGTGAGGGTGTCTATCTTAATAGTACCTGCAATCATCTTAGAGTTGTTTGTGATTGTAGATTTTATCTTTTCATGCTCCTTTCTCCGTCCACTCCACTCTCATCAGTATTATCATCCTTCCCTTACCCACTTCCTGACACCCGCTATAACCTGACACTCTTTCCCATAACTTTCCTCCTATGTAACCCCCCCTGCACAACCGTGACAGTAAACTTGCATCCTCTCTCTCTCTCTCATGCTTCTTTCTCCGTCCACTCCACTCTCATCACTATTCTCATCCTTCTCTTACCCACTTCCTGACACCCGCTATAACCTGACACTCTTTCCCATAACTTTCCTCCTATGTAACCCCCCTGCACAACCGTGGCAATAAACTTGCATTCTCTCTCTCTCTTTCTCTCTCTCTCATGCTTCTTTCTCCGTCCACTCCACTCTCATCACTATTCTCATCCTTCTCTTACCCACTTCCTGACACCCCCTATAACCTGTCACTCTTTCCCATAACTTTCCTCCTATGTTTATAATAATGCTTTTTCTGACACTCAGTAACTCGTCTGCATCTTACTGACTAAATTTTTTTTAATCGTATCACCCCGAGGAAGGCGGTAACGCCACTGATGTGCAGGGGGCTACCTAAGAGTAAAAATATTAGATAGGAGGAGAGTAAAGAGAAAGACGAAGCAGTTAGAAAGGAGCAAGAGAAGGATGGGAATACAGGTGTGATGACAGTTGCAAAAGGTGGAGAGAAAGGAAAAGATATACAGGGTGATGTAGAAAGAACTGGAGTCAAGTGGTTAAGAGATGAGAATTGACATTGCATTTAAATTCCTGGAGATTGTTGCTGTCAGGAAAGCAAGAATATGGAAGCGAGTTCCACAGGCGGGAAGTACGAGAAAAGAAGATGAAAGAGCAGAATTGTCGTCGGCATTTGGTGGATCTAACTGTGAATGGGTGAGATCCAGTTGCCAATCTGGTTTTTGCCTTGCTTGAGGTGAAATGATAAAAACAGAAAAATGAACAGTTAAATGACAGTTTATAAATAAATAATAAAAAAAAAAAACTGGATGGGAGCTCGAACCTGAAAAGACTTAACGTGTCGTCTAATTGTCCGGTCTGTAAATTGTCTGTCGGCGAACTGTTTTTCGGAAAACTGTCCTAAAAATGGTTAATCTGGTACTACGTTGAAAAAACAAAAAAACAAAACAAAAAAAAACAAAACAGAATTTCTAAGACACATACTGAAGAAAGTGTGCTTGGAGAATTTAACACTCCCAGGACAAAGCAGGATGGGGTAGGTAGAAACAGCAAATAACCTATGGGTGCTGCTTTTATGCGAACATGAATGTTGGTTGGTTGGTAGCAAATCAACCTCGGCGGGTCATTTATTGCCAACTAAATTTTTTATTTATTTTATTGCTGGTAATACCTTTTTCTTTCAACAATTTATTGTGGTTTTTATATAAGTTTTGTGCCTAGTAATACTTTTTTTCTTATCGAGAATCAAGATTCATTGGGATTTGTTTTCAAGGGCCGGGTCCCCAAGCCCTACCCTTGTTATTTAACCCATAACTGGAGGGAAGGGACGGATTAATACCTTTTTCCAAGGGTACCAGTGCTTAAGCGAATGCAGGGTATTCAACTGGAATTTGAACTCGGCTCACCGATTTCTCTTTCCGAGTCGATATCCACTGTACCACAAAGCAAAACGCACATCCGTCACTAAACGCTTACAGTACCTGGTATCTCCAAGCGGTCACCCATCTAAGTACTGACCAGGCTCAATGTTGCTTAACTTCGATGATCGAGCGAGAACCGGTGTATTCAACGTGATATGGCCGTAAGCGGAACATGAATGTAATTTGAAAGTAAAGAAGACTGGGGGAAATAGCTTAGGTTAGGAACAGGCGATGGATTTTTCGTAATACAACGAATTGAATTGAGTACCTTGAGAAATCGGAGATCCGGGTTCGAATTTCAGTTGGATTCGTTTCATTCACTTACGCACAAATGCCCTTGGGAAAGGCATGAATCCAGTTCATCTTTTTCTTCATTCTTTTTACTCCCTACCACTTTTCTTTTCCTTTTTTTCCTTCTTATGTTTTTCTGTTGCTTCTTCCCACATTCAGTCAGTCAGTTAAGTGCCATACGTGATACACGTTTGGGCGATCATGTCTCGAAACAGACATGACTGATTGGGCAGAAGATTATCTCACAGAAGGTTGCCATTACTTTCTGCGGTAGACTGGTTGCCAGCCAAGGCTTTCGAACCCAATCTGTCCTGTTATTTGACTCATAGCTGGAGGGGGAAGAGATGTATTATATTATTAAATAGTAATTAGTTGGGGATCAGTTTATTACTTCATAACAAGATAAAGATGATCCCCCACTTTATGCCCAGTAGAAGCCTTTATTTTTTCAACTATTGTATTCAGTCAGTCGGTTAAGTGCCATACCTGATACACGCTTTGGGCGATCATGTCTCGAAAGAGACATGGCTGACTGGGCAGAAGATTATCTTGCAGTAGGCTGCCATTACTTTCTGCGGTAGACTGGTTGCCAGCCAAGGCTATAGAACCCAATCTGTCCTGATATTTAACCCATAACTCGAGGGAAGAGACCGATTAATACCTTTCCCAAGGGTATTTTGCGAAAGTGAATGCAAGGAATTCAACTGAAATTCGAACTCGGCACACCGATTTCTCGTTCCGAGTCGATATCCACTGCACTCATTCTGTTTTTTATCACCGTTTTTTTCTTTTTTCTTTTTATTCTTCTCCTCCGCTTCCTCTTGCTCTCCCTTCTCTTCTTTTTCTTTTTATCCCATTTATTTTACTTCATTTTCTCTTTTATCCACCACTTCTCTTTAAACTCCTCTTTTTATTTTCTTTCGATTTTTTTTCTCTTTTTACTGGCTACATTTTTTTTACGCCCTGTTTCTTTTTCTTTAAACTTCCCGCATGGCCGTGTCATTTGGCACCACTCAACTGCAAGTGGCCGTCACAGCACTTTGGAGCATCTTTTCTCTTCTCTGATGTCGCACCGGTGCGGCGAAGGCACAGATCTCCTTACATCTGTTGGCAGCAAAATGTTCCACATTGTCTAACAATGTTATGGCCGGCTGCTTACTGGGTGGACAAGGCTCTAATATCGATTTCAGTCACGCGTAACATGTGGTTGATGCCAGTTATTTAACAATTTATTTTTAAAGTCACAAAAAAAAAAATGTATGTTCAACAATATGTCTGTTCTTTTTCCATTTCTCTTGGAATTTATAAATCTACTAGCAGTATACCCATCTACTAACCACTGGACTCTAGCTCTCTCCCCACCCCCGTATAACCTTCCCTTTCTCTCCACCTATGTATTTGTCATCGCACCTGCTTTCTCAGCTTTCTATTGTTCCTTTCTAACTAGTTTGTACTCCTCACTCTTTTCTAATTAATCTTTTTACATTTATGTAGCCCCCTGCACATCAGTGGCGTTTCCGCCTTGCTCGGGGTGAAGTGATTAAAAAAAAAAAAAGTAAAAAGACATAATATTAAAGGTTAAAATTAACAACTACAATTTAGATATGCAAATGGATACTGGGAGTGAAGTAACGCTGATACCAAAAAAAAAAAAAAACTTTGGGAACGCATTGGAAAACCACCCTTACGAAAGAGCAGTATACAACTCCGCCAATTTGATGGATCGGTCATAAAAACTTTAGGATACTTTGAAGGTTCCTTGCAGTCAGAAGGTAAATTTGAAGTAACACCTATAATTGTCACAAGTTGTAAAAAGAACCACGGACTTCTTGGAAACAACGTGCTTAACATAAATTCTACTAAAGTAATTAATGAGATAAAAATGGAAAATACCGGAAAGTTAAAAAAAACTATAAAGCGAGTTTAAAATTAAAAGAAAATGTCTGTCTCTCATTATGAGGTACGAAAGAGGCCAGTACATTCGTTGCCATTAGTATTAACAAAACTACGAAAATTGATAGAACAAGACCTTCTTGAACATGTGCCCATTGGGTGGGGGTAGCAAGTGGGCATCACCCATTGTAGTGTTGAGGAAGACAGATTGGTGCTTTACGTATTTGTGGAGATTACAAAATAGGCGTAAATCATAAAATCTGTTCGGGTTCGTATCTCATACCGAATGTTGAAATTGCATTGCATGTACTGGCAGGAATGAGCGTTTTTGCAAAAATAGATTTAAAAACGGCATACCACCAAATACCGATAGACGATAACTTGAAAGAAGTAACCACGATAAATACGCCAGTAGGGTTACTAAGATGGAAAAGGATGCCATATGGAATAAAAACCGCAAGTGCCATATTTCAAAGGGCCATCGAACAGGTTTTAGGAAATATGAAAAATATGGTTTCTTACCAAGATGATATATGCATAGGAGCCACTAATGAAATAGAATTAAAAAAAGAAAACCGACATAATCTTGAATAGATTAAAAAATGCTGGAATGACAATAAATAAAAAAAATGCGTAAGCAATTGCAGTAACATATTTTTAAAGTTATTCCATTTAGAAAGAAGGTATATAACCAGACCAAGCCTTGATAGAAAAAATACTAAAAGTAGCTACACCTACAAATAAGAAAGAACTGGAGTCTTTTTTTGGATTGGTAAATTTTTACAGGCGATATTTACCAAAATACACGGACCTGACTAAACCGTTTGCAAATTTAAGAAAAAGAATGTTGAATTTATATTGTCAGAAGAATAGCAAAAAGCTTTTGACAGATTAAGAATAATTATGGCAAAGAAACCAGTAGTGAAAATGTTTGATCCAGAAAAGGACGTGATGTTAACCACAGATGCAAGCGAACATTCTATATCGGTAATATTATCACAAGGACATCCGATAATGTATTTATCAAGAAGACTAACGAACACAGAATTTAATTACTCAAGTATAGAGAAAGAAGCATTAGCTATCGTGTGGACAACTACTAGAGCCCGACAATTTTTAATTGGGAAAACATTTCCGTTAAGAAGTGTTCATAGACCATTTGAGTTTATATATATTTTTTTAATCATTTCACCCCAAGCAAGGCGGAAATGCCACTGATGTGCAGGGGGTTACATAAATGTAAAAAGATTAATTAGAAAAGAGTGAGGAGTACAAGCTAGTTAGAAAGGAACAATAGAAAGCAGGTGCGATGACAGATACATAGGTGGAGAGAAAGGGAAGGTTATACAGGGGTTGTAAAGAGAGCTAGAGTCCAGTGGTTAGTAGATGAGTATTTTTTTTTTTTATTATTATAAGCGTTTCACCCCGAGCAAGGCATGTCACTGCCACTACCGCGCAGGGGGCTACGTAGAGTGGAGAAAGGATGATTAAGTATAGGAAATGTCAGAGGGTGGGTGATAGGCGGGTAAGGATACCGAGAATGAGGGTTGGGTAGATGAGAGTGTTCTGAGAATAATTGGGAGTTAGTGTGATAGGAGGTGTCTATTGACCCTACATTTAAACACCTGGAGATTGTAACTGTCGGGAAAGCAGAGTTGTGGAAGGGAGTTCCACAGGCGGGAAGCGCGAGAAAGGAAGCTGTTGGAGTAGAATTTACGGTTACATCTTATTTGTTTAACTGTAAAAGGGTGGGACCTAGTTGCTAATCTAGTATCTCGTGTAAATTCGTGCTTGGGCGGCACCAGTGAACTAAGCTCATCGGAGCAGTAGCCATTTAACCCAAGGAAAGAGTTACCTAAAGTCACGACATCAAGGATACTAAGATGGACAATAAGATTAATGGCATTTGACTTTGATATAGAATATGTCAAAGGAAATTCAATTCCACACGTAGATGCACTATCAAGATTGCGATTTTACAAGTAGACAAAAGATAAAACAGAAGAAGAATTTGAAGATGCATTTTACTTTGGATAGAGACTGATTCTTTAAATAGAATGGCTGCAAAAACTAGACATGATCCAGTACTAAGTAGGATATTATCGAGAATAAGAAAAAACTCATGGGGAAATTGTTCTAGGGTGGAAAGACCCTTCAAAGAAATAAGACAGAAATTAACGATAGAACATGGAGTGGTTTGTAATGGGGATCTGGTAGTTCCCCCTAGAAACACAAAGAAAATTGGTAATAAAAGGTGTACATGACGATATACATTGTGGAGTAGCGGCCACACAAAAAAGGATAAAATTAGAAGCGTGGTGGCCCAGATATTCAAGGGATGACGAAGAATATATGAAAAGGTGCAAAAATGTAAAGAATTAAGAAATTTTACACAGACTATTTTACATTCGTGGCACAGAGAAGTGGAGCCATGGAGTAGGGTGCATATGGATCATGCGTATATTAATAGAGCGGGACTGTTATTAATTCTCCTTTTCAGGCTGGTCTGAAACAATCCGGGCGCCAGACAAGAAAAGTTATACAGATTCTAAGGGTCATATTTTTCAGAAATGGCATACCAAAAATACTGCACCAGAATTTTATGACGATCTTAATTTATGGTTAGAAAAAATAGGATGTAAACCGTATAAGACACCCCCATATCACCCTCAATCGAATGGGTTAGCGGAAAGAATGGTGCAGACCGTAAAAAAGGGACTAAAAGCATGCTCCCAGCAAAAAGAAAAAGTAGAAGTTTTTTTTTTTATCGAGGCTGCTTTTAAGCTATCGCACACTACCACACGCTGGAAGACTAGAAAGCCCATCAGTTTTAATGGGAATACAAATTAGAGCTCCGCTAACGATGTCGCATTCTTCAAATGAAAAAATGTGATACAAAAAGAACAAAAAAAAACTAATCCTGAAAGGGCAGAATTTATCATGCAAATAGGCCACAATACAGCAACAGTATATTAGCCAACGCAGATCAAATAAGGATTCAGGGTGAATATGAAGAGCAAAATGAGGAAGAAAGGGTACGATTCCGTCCGCTAATGAGCCATTAGAACAACCGTTACAGAATTAAGCATCAGAAGGCGAAATAATGCAGGACCAAGAGGGCCAGAATGACTTGGAATGTTCGGGCGAAGATCAAATAATGCAAAACAATGTAGGTGATTACAGCTGGGCGCGGAGCTAACCTGAGAGAGAGAGAGAGAGAGAGAGAGAGAGAGAGAGAGAGATCACAGCCCTGGTAAAGCGTTGTGGTATAGACCCCTGCTTCAGCCAGTTGTTATAAATCAGCGCAAGCAAGGGGGGAAAAAAACAGGCGACTGCCTCAAGTACATTTCGTAAGTCCATCCGAGAGAGAGAGAGAGAGAGAGAGAGAGAGAGAGACTATCATGAGAAGGAGTACAAGAACTACTAGAGGTATAAAACCTATACGTTTCAGGGAGATGTAGTGAGACTGGCAAATTAGTATGCCTAATTTGCATAAGTGCAAGAGAGAGCCTATATAACTCGTCACTGAGAATAAGTAAGGACAAGCTTAGCAACTGATTAGTGTTAGAACTCACTTCACATTATTTTAAAATACCGCTTATAATAAATTAATTTATCTATTTTAATCTATTGTTCTTTTGATTTTTGATTTTTTTCTTTCTTTTTCAGTTCTTTATTTCAGCATTTTATTTGATTATTTTTCTTTTCTACTCGGCTTTGGCCGCCATATTTTTGTTTTCTTACGAAACTACTGTTTCGTATTTTTATATTTATTTTTTTCTATATTTTGTTTAATTTCTTTTGAAAATTGTTAAAGAATTTTGGTTTTAATTTTTAGTTTATTAGCTAGTTTGTTACTTTTTTTTTCAGTTTTTTGGACCAAGTAAAGTTTCAGTTAGATTTGCGAATTTTGCAAGTTTTTCCTTGTTAATTTTTTTTTTACCCTCCCCTTAGATTTTTTTTTACCCTCCCCTTAGATTTTTTCTTTCAGCGAAATTATTTTTTTTTTATTCATGTTACTTTCTTTATTTGATTTTATTTTTATTACATCAGTATAATTATTTTTCTTTTAACTTTTCAAGGTTTTGTCCGTTTAAAAGTTCTCTGGTATCATTATTTTACAAAGCCTTGTTTTTCATTTTCTTTTTCTTTTATACTTTTGTAATCAACTTAAATTAATTTTGTTTTCACTAGTAATTTTTTTGGCTACATTTTACTGTTGTTTTCAAATCTTTTTCTTTTCCGCTTTAGAAACTTTTAAACAGTTCCTTTTTTAACCGTTTTACTTTATTTAACGTTTAAAGATTTATTTTATTTTAGTTTAAATTTTCCTTTTACCAAAGATATCTTTTAGTTTTGTACAGTCATTGTAACTGTGTAATTCATTTCTAAGCGTTTTTCTTTGCAACCTTTTGAGGTTTGTGCATTTCTTTTGTTGATTTTATTTTCTTTGAATATTTTGTTGTTGTTCCTTATTTTCATTTTTCCCACCCCTCTCTTTACAATTAGTTTTAAAAACAAGGAAAATTAGTGGTTTGGGTTATAAACAATTCAAGATGGCTGACAAAAGACCCTCCCGATAAGGGCAATGAATCGTTTCCCTCTTTTTGGAAAGAGAATGTGAAACCAATTATGGAGGCCGAAAATGACCAAAAGAATCAAAATAGGAAAAAAGAATATGGTGACCGAAAATGGCCAGAATTTAATAAAAATGACGAGAAGGATTTGAAGGCCGAGAATAGCCAAAATACACTAAAAAAAGACCAGAACGGAAGACGAAAGATGCTGAGGTCGAGGAATCGCTCTATGGGTGTAAGTTCCCTCTGAAATGCAAAATCAATAACGGAGTTCTTAGATTGATCCAAGAGTTACGCACATCTGGACTCTCGGAAGATTCCCAATAATTAAAGAATATTGAATAGTGCCAGTCTTATTGATAAACAAGCGTTCGCGCAAAATTTATTGCTCCGCAAAAAACAGTGTCAAAATCACTGCAGTCCATGGGGGTCAAGCCCTTAACAATAATCAAGGAAGCAGGCTTCTTCGTGTGGGATGTGCTGTTGCCTACGCCAGAAAACTGCATGCAAATGGCCAGCAAAGACATTATAACGAAAGATGTAGTGATTTGAAACTGATATAATGGCAGGCGTAGGACCAAGTAGCAGTTTATGAGGTCCATCCTCAGGATATCGGGGAGCATCTAACTGCTTACTTTTCGCAGTATGGCCAAATCCTTGCTGTCTCCTGCAATTATCTGATCAGGAGATGGTCGTCTAAATTATGATCAACCGGGAAGCCTTCCTCACCTTCCCCAAATGTCTTGATGCAGGGAGCCTGAGCCTGCTGGTCATCGCATCGTGTCCAGCCGGAAACTGGAGGCGTGGAGAGACTGATCACCTCTCCTCCTCCTTCCTAGAGAAGAAGTCCTCTGGAAATCAGGCCCCAACACTTTTTCTTCTACAAAGACAAAGACTTTTCGGGGACTGACGGCTAAATCTTTGACCCAACTGGGGGTACTACCACACTGGTCCCGACTATATCGGCGGGTTGAGTCGTTCTCAGGGATATCTCGTCGGGTAGTTTTAGCGGGGGGATTGGAATGCCGTCCTTGACTCCGCATAGGGGAAAGATCGGGTACTTACAACCCGGATGTGAAACCATTTCAAGACTTTATTGACAGGAATGATCTTGTCGATAAAGTATCGGAATGGACAACCTTCGGAGGTAGCGTAGTCTTGGACTAATATAGGCAACTCGGATTCGGTGGTGCGTGCTTGCTACATCGACTGAGTTCTCTCGTTGTGAATGTCGACGTAGGGCTCTTAGGTTGTCCAAGTTTTCATGCGATAGTTTACACGGATCATAGGCTCGTCCAGGTTCGTGGAAACTTAGAAAAGCCTAAGGCTAAGTTGGCTGGCTACCGGAAATTGAACGCATCATTATTCCCGGGACTAGCTGTTACTAACACTACAGCGGGAATTGACGGGGGCTGTGATTGGGAATAAATGGTGTGTCTCCTTAAAATCGAAACTTAGGTCGTTTGCTGCTGACTATAGTCGTCGGCGCAACGTAGCTAATTTAGCAGCACAAACGGCACGTGAGTAAAAGGTTTATCAGGCAATTAAATCCCGTGATAGTAAGGACGTAGCCTTATCTAGGGCGGAGCTGGCTTCCTTGCTTATCAAGAAGGACTAGGCTCTAGTAGTTAGGGTTAGGTTAAAAAGAATGTCTTCTAAGGCAGCGAATATGGCCGCTGAGCTTCGTGCAGAGGAAGCACGTAATAGAGTTAACCGACATATCGATAGCATCATATTGCCGCATGGACGTACCGTGACAACAGAGGCTGGTATATGTGGGGCTTTTCGGGATTACTTCCTGGATCTTTTTACCAGAGAGCCCGGTCTGAGCACGGCTCAGTTCGATGCCTATTTGACTGACTTTCCTCGCCTCGGAGTGTCTGGGTGCGGGAGTATCATGACAGATTCTGAGATCTGGGATGCGCTGAAAGTGGTTGGCCAGAACAAGAATCCGGGATTGGATGGACTTACGAAATGTACTTGAGGCAGTCGCCTGTTTTTTCCCCCCTTGCTTGCGCTGATTTATAACAACTGGCTGAAGCAGGGGTCTATACCACAACGCTTTACCAGGGCTATGATCAAGTTGCTGTGCAAGAACAAGAACGGTGGAGGTGGCATCGATAATTATCAGCACTAACGATGTTAAAAACTGACTTTAAAGATTTCAGCCAAAATCTTGGCCGGCTGTTTACAGGCTGGCCTCCCTAGTATGATTGGTCCCGAGCAGACTTGTGCTGTAAAAGGCCGGACTATTCAAAACAACATTCATTTGTTACGCTTGATAGTCAGTGAAGCCGCACTGATTAATTTAGACCAGTCCAATGCTGTCGATAGGATTGATCATCAGTTTTTGGAGTCTGTCCTTTCCGAGGCCGGCTTTGGGCCGTACTTTTGCTAGTGGATCCGACTGTTGTATGCGTCTCTCGGTGCGTTAGTGGAAGTAGATGGGGTAAGATTGAAATATTTCATATTGTTTTGCTCCATTCGTCAAGGTTGTCCGCTTTCGCCTTTGAAGCCCTTTTCTTTCGAAAGTTAAAGGCAAATCCGTCCCCTACCTGGTGCTACTTCTTCGGCCAGGTACTCCACCTATGCTGACGACGTTTCGGTTCTTGTTTCGAGCAAAGCCGAGATTGACGAAGTTTGCAAAGAGATCAGAGGGTATGAGATGGTGACAGGGGCCAAAATCAACCGCGATGTCTGTTGGCTTGCGGTTGGGTGCGTGGAAGGGAGTCTCTCTTCCCGGACCTTTCTTCTAAACGGATAGACCGGTCAAGATTTTCGGCGTCTGGTTCGATCCCGATCTCCAGTTGAAAATGAATTGTTCGGAGATACGAGAGAAGTCCAAGGTCGCAGGTCATCTGTGAACTTCGAGGAGGCTTTCCTTGAAGGGGAGAGCGGAAGTATGTACTTCGCACATCTACCCAACTCTTTTTTACCGACTGTGTACTTCCACTCCCGTGTGCCATTTAATTAGGCTTAATACATTCTCCTTGTTGTAGGGAGAAGGCAAGACTCCCAAGGTGCCTCGGGAGATCTCTTACTTCTACCCATCAGAGGGGGTCTGGGCATGTCAAGCGTTGAGATTCAACACACGGTTCGCATCAAGTTCTTAGACCGGATCTGTATGCAACAGGATGAGAAGAAAGACGTCTATTACAAAAAAACTCCATCCTTGAGAAGTGTGTACTCGCCTGAGGAAGAGGCCCGTCGTGCTGATAGGGGCGAGTGCTTCTATAATGAATGTCGGTTAGCACTCAAATTCCTCTTGCGTGCGAGAGAAGGCCTTTCCGACGTATATTCGTTGTCTCGTAAGGAGTTAGGTAGAGTATTAGTCAGGGGGGCCGTAGAGGATTAACATAAGCGAGATCGATCTGATGAAGCTTTATATGGCCTTGGGCGCCCGTATTGAAATGTCTCCCTAACGTTGTGGCATCAATCGCCTGGCTGATGATGCGTAAGGCCCACTGGGTATGCAATAAATTTTGTTCAGCGGGCCTACAAAGAGTTTCAATCTGCGGGCCTACAAAGAGTTTCAACCTGCGGGCGTTGTGGGCTGTTGACGGAGACCGTCGAACATGCTTTTTTCTACTGCATAGTTTTTGTCCCGTTGTACAAGTTTGTTGAAGACATCATGGTTCGTATGTTGCGCGGAAAGTTCTTTTATCCTCGTGGACAGTTCTGTTTGTAGCAATGTCATCTCTCTCTTCTGCTTACTAGGTATTTTGCGAGTCATGATTTGGACGACATGACAGAAGGAATTCCATGGGACGAGAAATTTACCTCTTCCCTTGTACTTTAGACATCAGTTTAAAGTCAAGATTAGGATGTAAAGGAAACGACTCCCTCCATCGGAATTTGGCAAGCGGTGGGTGAGTCTTGCGCGAATCTGTCGAGTAAAAGGTGCTGACCTAAAGTGGCTGTTTGATGCCAGTAAGGCATCAGGATATTGGGTGTTCTGGGTGGATCATGAGCTGCCCCGCCCTAATAGATTAATTTAGACATCATTTGAATTTTATTTTTAAGCTAATTTAGCTCGGTGATGAATGCTCATTGGCACCCTTTTTCTTATTTTTGTCCCCAATTTCTTTTAGTTTAATTCCCGTCCACTTACCAATTAGGTGGCCAGGAATGTTAGTTCTCGGGTGGATGCGTGACGTTTTTTTTTTTTTTCAAGTGTGTTTTTGTTGTCGTGGTTAGATGTGTGAGTGACTGAATGACTGTTTTGGACCGAATGAGTGTAGTTATACTTCAAAAGTCACGCATTACTGATGTTTCTGCCACATTTAAGCTTTTGGGGGGTTTTGATACTAACATGGTTTCGTTTTTTTTCTTGTATATATTATTTTTCATTGTACATAATTATTGGGGAAATTTTTAAACGTTGTTACTTTTGCCCCTCTACATAAAAATTGTACACATGGAATATAGTTAGAACTTCATATAGTTTCTGAGGTATTATGGTGGAAGTAATAAGAATGGTCAGTAAGAAAGTGACATTTTATTATAAGGATTATTGTAGTGTGCTAGAGTCAACGATTGTGGCTAGCTAAATTAAATTTAAGACAGATGATGACCAACCTTCCCTATCTCCGTTTTAGTCCATGTGCCACATTTGTACATAATTGTGCGATAAATAATGAAAATAGACTATCGGCATCGATGACATGCAAAACTGTGCGAAACATAACAATGGCGTCGCCGATAAAAATCAATGATTTTACTGGACGACCCAGAAGATGTAAACACATAGATGAGAACTTTTGTGACATTTGCAAGAGTAAAGAAATGAAGAAACCCAAAGACTGATGGAGAAGAAAACGAGATAACCGATTTATTTCTTGCTACAGCGGATATGCGAAGCCGTGAAGAAAGTTTTGGCAATGTGTTATCCGAGCGAGTTAGAAGAAACGGTGTTTGAACAAATTGGGAAAGTCGTAAAAGAAGATAAGACAAAAAAAAAAATTGGTAATAGGGGAAAAAAAAAGATTTTGAAAACAAGACACGCACCACAGTCCATTATGCAATACTTCTTCTATGTGCCCTGTCCCTTCAGGACGGAGGAGATCATTGCTTTCCACGTTTCCCTATCTCTGGTGGTTCTGAGCACGCCTTCTCCTGTTACACCGTGCAATCCTCGTTCTGTCATCCACCTGATTAGGTCCTTCAAATATGTTATCCGTCGCTTTCCTCTGTCTCTTTTTCCCTTTATCTGGCCTGTTAGTATCAGGTTCTCCAAGCCTTCCTTCCTCATTGCATGTCCCAGGAACTTCAGCTGTCTCTTCCTGATGCTCAGTATTAATTTCCTTTTTGTTTCCATCATTTTCAAAACCTCATCATTGCTCACATGATCGATCCATGATATCCGCAGCATCCTTCTGTAGAACCATATTTCAGTTGCTTCAAGTTTTTCCTTCATCTTAAGTGCAGTACTGGGCTGGTATCAAAGTCCCATCAGTTTACAGCTCAATTGGCTTCTTCTTCTATGTGCCCTGTCCCTTCAGTACGTAGGCGATCATAGCTTTCCACGCCTCTTTATCTCCGGTGGCTTTTAGCATGCCTTCTCCTGTTACACCATGCAATCCTCGTTCTGTCATCCACCTGATTAGTTCCTTCAAATATGTTATCTGTTCCTTTCCCCTGTCTCTCTTTCCCTCTATCTGGCCTATTAGTATCAGGTTCTCCAGGCCCTCCTTCCTCAGTGCATGTTCCAGGAACTTCAGCTGTCTCTTCCTGATGCTCAGTATTAATTTCCTTTTCATCATTTCCAAAACCTCATCATTGATCACATGCTCGAACCATGATATTCGCAGCATCCTTCTCTATAACCACATTTCAGTTGCTTTTGCAACACCTACATAGTTTTTAAAAAAAGAGTAAAGTATTGTGAATTTGAAAAAATTGAAGCACATGAAATTACTACAGAAGATGAATTAATTCTTCTGAGATTAATTGAAGACTTGCAAGACGAGAACCACAAGCGCAAAATACAAGAATGTCTGCAGAGTAGCAGAATGAGCTTGGAAGCTAGCGTCGAGTTTTTGCAACAATTCGAGTTGATTAGAGAATTTAATCAACCGAAAGAAGAATTCAAGACATATAGGACGAGCACTATCAAATCTATAATTAAATGTAAACATTGTGGAAAAAAGTTATATGAGAGACAAGTATGAATGTGCAGCTTTGGGAAAAATATGCTAAAATTGCAAAAAAAAAAAAAAAAGAAAAAGAAAAAAGAAGATAATTTTAAGAACGTATGTGCCTCTACTACAAATACTTTCACGGCTTCTGCTCCGATGAACTTAAATCACTGGTGCCTCCCTAGGTATGAATTTGCACGAGATACTAGATTAGCAACTAGGTCCCACCCTCTTACAGTGAAACAGATAAGATGTAACTGCAATTTCTACTCCAACAGCTTTTTTTTCTCGCACTTCCCGCCTGTGGAATTCCCTTCCAAACACTTGCATCTCCGACAGCTACAATCTCCAGGAATTTAAATGTAAGGTCAATAGACACCTCCTAACACACTAACTCGCACCCATTCTCTCAAACACTCTTCTCATCTACTCAAACCTCTTCCTCAGTATCCATACCAGTCTATCACCCTCATTCTAACATTTCCTATATCTAACCACTCTTTCCAATCACTTTCCCATATTTAACTCCCTGCGCAATAGTGGCAGTGGAATGTCTTGCTCGGGGTGAAATGATTAAAAAAAAAATAGTACAAAAAGCAAGTAAGAAAAGTAAAAACTGTTCAAACCCCCTACGAAGAAACTGGAATATTTATAATAAATACACAAAAAAGAGGTCGAGAAAAACAAGGATAAATGGTCAAGTATTTGACATGCAAGTTGATACGGGCAGTGAAATTATGCTGATATAAAAAAAAACAAAAAAAAACAAAAAAAAAAACTTCGGAGAAATTTGGAAGACCGAAATTAAGAAAAAGCATCGTACAACTAAAGCAACTTGATGGAACGACCATAAAAACAATGGCAATTTTGAAACCGAGAAGCGTTTTGAAATAATTCGTTGAAAAATATTGCGTCATGCGTGATTGCATCGGATTTTTTATCACGCCCAGACACTACTGTCTCGACTGTCAATTAGCTGTTTTACGGCTTTTGTCTGCAATGAGACATTACTCCAAGGAAACGTACAAAAATTGTAACGCTGCAAGAACACACTGGCAAGCCTTACAGAGAGATCGTAGATATTGTTGGTGTCAGCATTTCAACTGTCAGTCGGGACATCAAAAATAAACTGGATTCATCAGTCCAAAACGTAAAGGAAAATGCGGTCGGAAGAGAAAAACATAACGTCAAGAGACGACGTATACGTGATAAGGGAAAGTGTGAAAGATCCTAGGAAGACATTATTCGTTTTGTTTCTATTAATTTGCATAAGAGTGTATCTCAGATCTATCTATCTATCTATCTCAATCTAAAATGTAACGGAAAATGCGATCGGAAGAGAAAGATGACATCAAGAGACGACGTATTCGTGATCAGGGAAAGTGAAAGATCCTGGGAAGACATTATTCGTTTTGTTTCAATTAATTTGCACAAGGGTGTACAATTGAAATGACTAGATAGGTTCTGTGCTAAGAGTTTTTTTTTTTTCTATCGAACTTACCGCTTGTGGATTTCGTTCCGGTTTCTTTGTTCTCAGTCAACTTTGATCTTCAAATCTTTAAATGTAACGTCAATCGCTTTCTACTGTCTTCCTAATTCGTTTATTGCTCTATCTTTTTAATAACGCTTTCTTTTTCTTTTATTCTCATTGGTAAAATTTCCAGCTGTATATTTCTTCTTAATAAATTGTAGTTCTTCATAGATTTTGGCTTTTACAATCTTTTCTAAATCTTGTACTTTCAACTGTTTATAAAAACTCATTCTTCTTTGTTCCGTGTCCCGTTCACGACGTTGGCGATAATAGTTTCCCACAATTTTTTGTCCTCTGTAGCTCATAATGAATTTTGTCTTTTTGCTATCGCTTCTAAATCCTGTCCTGTCATCCATATTCTGTTTTCCATTGTCTCACAATCCATCTTCATGACCTTAAGGATCATGACTCTCCACAATTTCCTGTTCATTGCGGCTCATAATAAATTTTGTGTTTTTGCTACTGATCCTATGTCGCGTTCTGTCATCCATAGGCTGTTTCCAGTTGTCTCATAATCCATCTTCATGACATTAAGGATCATGTCTCTCTATAATTTCCTGTTCATTGTAGCTCATAATAAAATTTGTCTTTTTGCTACTGATCCTATGTCGTGTTCTGTCATCCATAGGCTGTTTCCAGTTGTCTCATAATCCATCTTCATGACATTAGGTATCATGACTCTCCACAATTTCCTGTTAATTGTAGCTCATAATATATTTTGTCTTTTTGCTATCGCTTCTAAATCCCGTTCTGCCATTCTCCATATGTTGTTTTACGTTGTCTTATAATCCATCTTCATGACCTTAAGGATCATGACTCTCCATAATTTCCTGTTCATTGTACCTCATAATAAAATTTGTCTTTTTACTATCGTCTCTAAATCCTGTTCTGCCATCCATAGGCTGTTTTCCGTTGTTTCATAACCCATCTTCATGACATTAAGGATCATGACTCTCCACAATTTCCTGTTCATTGCAGCTTATAAGAAATCTTGTCTTTTGCTATCAATCCTATATCGTGTTCTGTCATCCATATGCTGTTTTCCGTTGTCTCGTAATCAATGTTCATGACGTTCGTGGTCATGACTCCACAATTTCCTGTTCATTGTAGCTCATTGTAAATTTTGTCTTTTTGTTATCGATCCTATATCGTGTTCTGTCATCCATATGCTGTTTCCAGTTGTCTCATAATCCATCTTCATGACATTAAGGATCATGACTCTCCACAATTTCCTGTTCATTGTAGCTCATTGTAAATTTTGTTTTTTTGCTATCGATCCTATATCGTGTTCTGTCATCTATATGCTGTTTTCCGTTGTCTCATAACCCATCTTCTTGTTGTGTCATGCATCTTCATGACGTTAGGGATCATGACTTTCAATATTTTCCTGTTAATTGGAGCTCACAGTAATTTTGTATTATTGCTATCGCTCCTAAACCCTTTTGTGCCTCCTATGTGTTCTTTTTCCCCTGTTTCATAATCCATTTGGTGCGTCATTCATGTTCATGACGTCGACGATCCTGACACTTCACTATTTCTTGTTCATTGTAGCTCATTTGTCTTTTAATTTTCGATTCTAAATCCTGCTTTCTCATTCATATATACACATGCACGTTAGAAAGGCTATGTCCTGTTTTCCGCTACCTCTTTCGTCTTCAATATGTCCAATGAGTGTCAAATTTTCCACACCGTCTTTTCTCATTATGTGCCTTAGAAATTTTAAATGTCTCTTTCTGATGTTAAATATAAGTGTTTCTATTATCTGGGAAACTTTGACGTTCGTATTGTCCATGGTATAATTGTCAGCGGTTTTCTGTTGCCTCACGTCTTTTCTTAATTTGTGAGCAGATTGTCCAGTATTCCCTTCTATATAACAGTACAGAGGTGAGATAAAAGTTCAGTATGTTTTTCTCTGTTTACGACAATTTTTTTTCCATTTATTTTAACGAGCGGAACCTATGGAATTTCCACGGAAGGATAATTATTATTTCCTGGAAAAATTTTACTTTGTCATCCGACAAATGATAGTAACGTCTTCAAACATAAAGGTATTGGATAATAAAATAACGATAACACAGAGTGTAATTTTATTTAGATATCTATAAAAGTAATGTCCATAGAAGCTACTTTACTGTAATCTTATATTAAGCAGCGTATGCACAGACCATAACCAAAATACTGTACGCTATTTTGTGAGAGATTCTGAAAGAGAAAATGTTTTTTTTATTACTGAAAAATCATGGCTCCTGTGTCCATCATAAACAGAAAAGACCAACTGAGTAATGGCCAAGGGTGAAGAGGCCAGAAATTTTGTTATTAGGTCGCGGGATACGACAACAAACCTACCTATTTTTACTATATTGTACAGTAAACACACATATACACACAATTACTGCTACAACCACCAGCTTAAGCTGCTATTGCTACGGTAATGCTATAGGCTCTCTTCTCCTACTCTCTCACTTTTTATTACCCTTCCGTTTGGCAAATGTGAGAGAAAGGCTGAGGAGAGTAGCGTTTATAGATTATAAAAAGACAGAGGGGAAGGAAAAGCTCGTGTAGAGAGTAAGTGTGTTATCTTTCTTCAGTGGCGTAACGGACGGAGGAACTAAGTAAATAAGTAACGAAGTAAGAAAGGAATAAGCAGAATTGTTATATGATACATTGCTTAGTTTTAGGAAGGCATCTTTCACCAACTCAATGTCCCTTCAGATTTCGAGGTCCCATGTTTTTCCTTTGTTAAAACATTTTTCAGATATTTAAATTTTTGTTCTTGCTGTTTTTTTTTTGCTATCTCCAAATTGTAATATATATGTTGGGCCGTTCTTTTTACTGACAATCATAAAACCTGTCTTCTTGAAAATTGTGTTTAGTGCTTTCCTCTCGCTTTCTTGAACTAATTTCTGTAGGATAGATTGTGGCCGTCAATTATGAATCCTGGTATGAATTTTCTCAGATTCGCCTCTGTGCATTGAATATTGCAGCCATATTTGGTCTGGTGCTCCGGCTATATTCCTCTAGATTCTGGACAAAATCCAAAGAAGGGCCGGCAATATAATTGGTCTTGACCTGGCATCTGAATTTCAGATACTTCATTACTGCTGTCTACCTTTCGTCTTTTCTATAAATATCTTCTTGGTAATTGGAGTAGATAGACTGAACCAATTGGAGTAGATAGATTGAACTATCGCCCGGTTCACACTCCACCCACGTCTATTGAACAGGTGTAGAGGCTCATCCCTTGTTCCCTGTTTAGGATGTGGCTTCCGGCTTTCTCTTTTCCAATCTATTAACTCTTACGTAGCCCCCTGCGCACCAGTAGCCTTACCGCCTTGCTCGGGGTGATATGATTAAAAAAAAAAATTGTTCTAATGAGCCCTCCTGCTTGGTACCTCGAACGCATGAATTTGAATGTTCTACTAGTTTGGCAACTAGGTCTCATCGTTTTACAGTTGAAATAGCTAGATGTAACCGTAAGTTCTATTCGAAGTGTTTTTTCTCTTTCACTTCTCACGCGTGGAATTTTCTTGCATCTCTGTCACATTTAATGTTCTAATTTAGATATAACATATATAGCCATCTTCTCCCTTCTTGAAATGCATTCTTTTTTGTCCTTTTCTCTTTACTAAAGTATTCTCATTCACTTTCACACTCCTGTAAAAGGAGTAACCCCTGGATTATTAGTAGCACTATTGGCATCTTCTGTCTTCTTTAAACCTGCTCTTGTATTGTCCTTTCTCTTCACTATTTATTGCTAATTCTTTTTTGTTCTCAGTAACCCCTCAAGGTGGATGTACGTTGTGGTGTAGTGGATATCGGCTCGGAATGAGAAATCGGGGAGCCGAGTTCAAATTCCAGTTGAATTCATTGCATTCACTTACGCGCAAATGCCCTTGGGAAAGGTATTAATCCGTCTCTTCCTTGCAGTTATGGGTTAAATAATAAAACAGATTGGGTTCTATAGCCTTGGTCGGCAACCAGTCTACCGCAGAAAGCAATAGCAACCTACTGCGGGATAATCTTCTGCCAAGTCAATCATGTCTTTTTCGAGATGATCGCCCAAGGGTGTTTCACGTATGGCACATAACTGACTGAACCCATCGAGTCTTAGTGGCATCATTGCCTTACTTGGGATGAAATGATTCAAGAAAGCAATCGGATTGGACATCAAGGAGGGGGATTTTAAAAAAAAGCTCACTTAATTTGAATATTTTTGCAAATCGATTTTAACTAAAAAAAAACAAACAAAAATAATAATAATAAATAAAAAAAACAAACAAACAAACAAAACAAAACAAAAAACAAAAAACAAAAAAGTTCGATCAACATAACAACGTCATTATCAAATGAGCTACGGGATGCGCCCGTGTAGTTTTCACGACGCGGTTCAGTTTTATCATTTCGACGGATATTTTATGATCCCTTTTTAGTATGCTTTCTGATTCGGCCTTTTGTGTCGATGCTATTGTCGGCAAAAATCACAATCTGGTCACGTACCAACGGGTTCAAGCTGTTGCATCCTCAGCATTCCAATTCACAGCCGGATGCTTTTCTATTGGCAAAATCACGCACCATGCCGAAGTCTGAGGGACGCAATTCTTACATCTGATATTTGATAGCAAACCTATTGTAAGCGAAATAATATGTCGGAATTCGATCAGGGCTTCTATTTTCTGCACTTTTGTCAAATTATCTATCTATCTATCT
>JBBBDQ010001337.1:0-95000 GCA_037127315.1 Ascarosepion bandense
TATATATATATATATATATATATATATGTACACACACTACCGGCCATAATTATTAGGCCACCCCGGTTTTTTAAAAGAAATGATGTATTTCATACTATTTTTAGTATTTATTGCCAAATGAAAATAGAATGGTTCATTTGTTATTATTAATTTGCAAAAGTTTACAAGGCAAGGAAGCAAAGATGAACTCGTCTGAATCACCTTAAATTTTCTTCATTCTTTCATTGATGAAACTGCAATAAAGGTAATTATTAAATATTTATAAATTCATTTTATGCACGTTATTGGACAGTATTAACAAAAGAATCATTCTATTTTCATTTTTTTTTTTTATAAGCGTTTCACCCCGAGTAAGGCATGTCACTGCCACTACTGTGCAGGGGGCTACGTAGAGTGGAGAAAGGCTGATTAAATATAGGAAATAACAGAGGGTGGGTGATAGGCGGGTAAGGATACCGAGAATGAGGGTTGGGTAGATGAGAGTGTTGTGAGAATAGTTGGGAGTTAGTGTGATAGGAGGTGTCTATTGACCCTACATTTAAACACCTGGAGATTGTAACTGTCGGGAAAGCAGACTTGTGGAAGGGAGTTCCACAGGCGGGAAGCGCGAGAAAAGAAGCTGTTGGAGTAGAATTTACGGGTACATCTTATTTGTTTAACTGTAAAAGGGTGGGACCTAGTTGCTAATCTAGTATCTCGTGTAAATTCGTGCTTAGGTGGCACCAGTGATCTAAGCTCATCGGAGCAGAAGCCATGAAAGTACTTGTAGAAGAGGCACAGGGAAGCTACATCACGCCGGTGTGAGAGCGGCTGCAGCCGGTCTGCCAAGTCAGTATCAACCACGTTACAGATCCTCCTTTGTATTTTGTCAAGAAGCCCAAGGAGAGCAGCAGAGGCACCCGACCAGATATGGCAGCAATATTCAATACACGGGCGGATGGTAGATTTGTATATGTGCAGAATAGATTCAGGTGGGAAAAATTTCCGGGCCCTGCACAGGGAGCCCACTTTCATAGCAGCAGATTTGGCAATGGATTCAATATAGTCATTCCATTTGAGGTCCGCCGAGAGTGTAAGGCCAAGAAGGCGTAGTATTTTACTCTCTGGGAGGCTAGCCTGAAATGGTAAAAAATAATATGAAATATGTATTTAAACCGAGAAAAAAATGTACTGAGATTTAGTTTTTTATTCAGTTTTTCTTGCAATCGCATAAGGATTTCTTTTCTGGATATAACGTGTATATTCTCTTAGATTTATATTATTATTCTTAATTGAATGTTATGATATTTCTAAATATGAAAATGCTTTTGAATGTGAATAAGTGGAATGATTTTTTTTTACAAACACGGGCACCACATTGTGGCCTTGTTCATAAATGATGTTATTCAGTGCTGGATTTCTCTTTTTTTAAATTATTAGTACTTCCATTATTTTTATTTTTTTTAACATTTGGAAGAGGCCATTATAATTTCCTTTTCTGTCTATATGTTGTGGATAGAGTTTAGTAGTTATGGATCAAAAGAGACATGATAGTCCAAGCGTGTATCCCGTATGGTAATTAACTGATTGAATGGATATTAACACCTATAATTAATATGCGTATGCATGAAACGCAGATAGAAATTGAACAGCGACTCAGGAATTTTTAAATGAGGTTAAATTTTTGTCTATCTAATGCGCGTTTGTAACTATGATGTAAAATTTTGTCCTTAATTGTCATGAATCTTTTTGAAAATACGAAGATCTTCACAAATTCTTAAATGGAGTTGAAACATATTTCTGTTATCGATAGATATGTATCGAATATTGCTGTCACGTTTTCTCTGAGGCTTTTCTCACGTATTTAGAAATTCAAATCCAACAAACGCCTTCAATATTATCAGGCATATATATATATATATATATATATATATATATATATATATAGGTGTCGTTAGAGTTCTAAAATTTTGATCTACATTTGAGTGCAACTCCCGACGAGCTAGACCGCAAAATGAAGACGCTAAGTCGAATCTATCAAACTAATACTTGCACAACCCTCGTCACTTTATATATATATATATGTATATCAAACTAATACTTACACAACCCTCGTCACTTTATATATATATATATATATATAAAGTGACGAGGGTTGTGTAAGTATTAGTTTGATAGATTCAACTTAGCGTCTTCATTTTGAGGTCTAGCTCGTCGGGAGTTGCACTCAAATGTAGATCAAAATTTTAGAACTCTAAGGACACCTTTAAATTTAAAGCCAAAGTTAGGGGTAGAAAAATATATATTATCACCCTATAAAGTCAGGGATCAGTTTATGTATTGATTATAATATGAAATCGATCACCCCACTTTATATTATCTATATGTATATATGTTATCCCCTCCCACTTTAACCCAATAGAGACATTCAACATTGTTATCTATAACTATAAATGTGACGAGAGTGGACATTGTGTAAGTATATGTTTGTTTGATAGATTCGACTTAGCGTCGGCATTTTGCGATCTAGCTCGACGGAAGTTTCGCTCAAATGTAGATAAAAATTTTAGAACGCTAAGGACCCCTTGAAATTTTTTGGAAAGCCAAAATTAGGGGTAGAAAAATATATATTATCACCCCACAAAACAAGGGATCAGTTTATGTATTGATTATAATATAGAATTGATCACCCCACTTTATATTATCTATATCCCCACTCACACCCTAATTCAATAGAGCCATTCTACATTGTTATCTATATCTATAAAAGTGTCGAGGGTGGACGTTGTGTAAGTATTTGCTAAGTAAATTCACGATATTTTTTCTATTATTATTATTCCTTAAACTACACGAATGAAACCGGGCTAAATTGCTAGTATATATATATATATATATATATATATATAATAAGATGAAGTACTAATGAAGTAGTACTGCTCGTCAGACCCAAAAGATAGAGCAGTTAATCATATTCAAAATAATCCGGAAAAAATCTCGGGATTATTTTGAATATTATTAACAACTGCTCTATCTTTTAGGTCTGACGAGCAGCTTTTGGCTGTGAAATACGTATTATCCATAAAATTTTAGGATATGTAAAGTTAAAAAATGATCTATTCTATACTATTTTTCGTATTTATTGCCAATTTTACAATTTTAAATGAAAATAGAATGGTTCTTTTGTTATTATTACTTTGCAAAATTTTACAAGGCAGCCAAGAAGCCTTTGATTCAGCCAGCCAATATGAAGAAAAGTCTAGCATGGGGAAGACATCACAAAAATTGGACACCAGAACAGTTCATTTAATGCACTTGTTATTGTGCAGTATTAACAATTGAACCATTCTATTTTCATTTAGAATTAACCACTTGGCAATAAATACTAAATATAGTATGAAATACATCATTTCTTTTAAAAAGAAAAAACTGGGGTTGCCTAATAATTATGGCCGGTAATGTATATATATGTTAACAGCATTATGGGCGACTGGGAAAACCAATGTGCTGTAGTCCCTACAACAACCACGCACAAAATGGTTGATAATATACTTATTTTACTAGCATTTAATAAAAACTTATGTTAAAAAATGAAAAACATGTTGTACAGCAGCAACTAATCGACTTGATGATTATTTGAACATTACTCAAAGCTTGAAAATTACAATCATACTCAGTAAGTGTCTAATTTTGCCCAGTCGTGAATCTACCCTTCGGCGGAGCCACGACTGGGTTCATACTCTCCGCCCGGAGGCAGAGATATTGACAATGTCAAAGGAATTACCACGAGAAAACGCAGAATTCTGTATTTATTTACCCCCCCCCCCCCCACTACCATCACTACTAGGGAAAAATGTTTCACAAGGCATTTTTAGCGTGGGTTTTCCGGGCCATATAGCTCAATCAAAAATATCTGTCCGGAGGTAGAGAGATTGACAGTGTCAAAGAAATTACCGCGAGAAACCTCGGTATTCTGTATTTACTAGCCTTCCCACGCAAGGCCGGATGTGACACATGGTCATTTTATAGTGGGTATTCCCGGCCATATAGCCGGCTCAAAAAATGTCTGTCTATTTTTCCCCAGTCGTGGTTCTACCCTTCGGCGGAACCACGACTGGGTTAGTGATCTCTGCATGGAAGCAGAGAGCGCTCTCCGCCCGAAGGCAGGGAGCTGACAGTGTCAATGGAACTACGGCGTGAAACCTCGGTATTCTCTAGTCTCACTTCTATAGCAGTAGTATAAGTATACTCTGGATGAGTCCATCTTTAGGAAAAGGGGGAACCCCAAAACAGTAAGCTAAACAGATTATTATAACAAGCGTTTTCGGCAGTTCTTTTAAGAAAAATGCTTTATTATTGGCTTGAGATCAATGGCCTCCTGGAATAAGATGCCATTTTCCATGAACACAAGTAAAAGCCAGTTTAAACGATGCTGCCCCATTGTGATACGAAGCAGATTTTTTTAATACTTTTTACTCTTTAAGAGTCTGGACAATTTGTCATCATCATGCATATAAACAGTCCGAGTGGAATTTCAACGTTCATGAATATGGATTTCAAATTGTCTGAAATTATCTTTCTGAGAGAGCAGGGAGAGTTTCACAACTTTCAGCAATAGCCATGTAGTGTTTGAGATGCTCACATTCATTTAAAAGGTCATCGTAATTAAGATATTTGAGATACATATTAGCCAGATGTTTACAATTATTCTTTAGTGTATCAGAAGCAATGATTTTACTAAAGAAAGAAAACAAATTTTCAATCTGTGAGTGAGCCTCTGCACGTTTTTGTCAATTGTAAGATTAGTTTATAGAATTGGGAGAAACATTATTCACCTTCAACTATTCGGTTTTGAGTTTGAGTTTTGTTTAATGGCATATCAACCTCTGTGGGTTATTTAATGCCAAAAAAAGCGGGGTTTTAAGGAATTTTTTTAATGTTCAGTTATAGTGAGAAGGTTGATTTAGTCAGATGTTGATGAAAATGTTTTTGTTTTTATTCTATTTTTATTTTAGAAAACTGGAAATGTCTTCTAGTTTTGTATTCGAAAATGTTTTGCTGAGAATAATTGTTTTCAATCAAAAATGTGTTATGGTAATAATTTTTTCTTCAAGAATTCATTGTTGATAATATGTTTCCTTCAAAAATATATATTATTCTATAAAAGTCTATTTTTATGTATATATTTCTATGAAAGTATATTTTTATACTTTCATAGTGTTTTGACCCCAGTTTGGGATTAACTATTTGCCCATAGCTGGGTCTCTAACAGGTGCTACCACTCTGGGTCAGGGTGGACCTGGGAACAACAGCAATTAAGAGGTGATTCCATGCTCCACACAGCTTCTCAATCAGAAGCCTTGCTGCCGGATGCAGTTTACCATCAGACATAGGACCTATTCGGTTTTACTGAGAAGTAACCTTTTCTGCTGATCCATTAAGATACATATTTAATTTTAGTTCCGTCTTTCTCGTCACTGTAACTCATGGCTTTGAATTCCTATCCACCAAATTTGTCTCTTGTTTCCTGATTATAGGTTTTCATAGACTCAAGAAAATGTGTAGCAAGAATGTTCACATCCTTTGATTGCAGGACTTTGCTTGTTTTGTTCATTCTTTTTGGCATGTCATTCCAGAGAATTCATTTTTTTTTATCAATTCTTCTGATTATCGCCTTCTATTCACTTGCTGTATATTGTTAGCTGATAGAGAATTCAGTGGATGTTTTACATTCTCGAAGCCCCCACACAGGGCATGAACAGCATCAAAATAAGCTGATCATCGTGTCTCAGAGAGACGCTTGACCACAAAATATTTTCCTAAAGATAATGTCAATACATTCCAGCCAGGCTTACGACCATATCACGTTGAATACACCGGTTCTCGCTCGATCACCGAAGTTAAGCAACGTTGAGCCTGATCAGTATTTAGATGGATGACCGCTTGGGAATACCAGGTGCTGTAAGCGTTTAGTGACGGATGTGCGTTTTGGTGCAGTGGATATGGGCTCGGAAAGAGAAATCGGTGAGCCGAGTTCAAATTCCAGTTGAATACCCTGCATTCACTTAAGCACTGGTACCCTTGGGAAAGGTATTAATCCACCCTTCCCTCTATCTATGGATTAAATAACAGGGTAGAACTTGGGGACCCTGCCCTTAAAAACAAATCCCAATGAATCTTGATACTCGAAAAGAAAAAAAGTATTACTAGACACAAAAACCTATATAAAAACGACAATAAATTGTTGAAAGAAAAAGCTATTACCAGCAATGAATATATAAAAAACTAGCAGTATAGCCCGGCGTTGCTCGGGTGTAATGAAAGCTTTAAAACTAATCCATGGTCCTGGAGCTCAGACTCTTTGGACGTTGGCACGAAAGACTAAAAAGCAATAGTTGTTTCCAGTCAAAGCGAAACCATAGACTGAAAGAAAACTGAATGGATGTAAGTCAAATTTTGATTTCCTGGTATCAATAGCAAATTTTCTGCACTATAGTAAGAACTGCAACCTTGAAACTTCTGAATATCGTTGCTTATATCTTTGTCTATGAGTGTATAAAATTTGATTAAAATCAGACCTCTCCTTCCATGACCCGATTTTTTCGATTATCGATTTTCGATATTTATCGGGAGTAGCTCGACACAAAACCTAACTAAGAACACTCGCAGACGCTTATAGTACAACTGTGTAAAATTTCAAGAAAATCGGTTCAGTCATTTCGGAGTCTATAGGTAATGGACACACACACACACACACACACACACACACACACACATAGACTAAGTTCCATTTATAAATAAGTTTAGATTTAGTTGGCAATAAACGACACGCCGAGGTTGAAATGTCATAAAACAAAACCAACCAGCATTCTAGCCATGAGTAGAATCTGCAAAACAATGAATGCAGATGCTGACCAAAGTAAAAAAAAAGCCTTCAGCTTATAATTTCACCAATTTCATGCTGTGTCTGGGGACATGGTTGGCAAACTCATTGTTGATCAATCCATGAATGCAGCATAGTATATTGTCCAGACATATTTAAGGCATTATGGCTTGATTGAAAATTTTGTCCTTATTAAGAAAACATACAACAGAGTCTATTAGATCTTTTGCTCTCTAAAAATAGATGGGATGAACACCAAAAAACGTTCCAAAGGCTCACTGTGTTTAATGTATCGGACAGTTAATGTCAGTTGATCCATGTGTTAGATGGCGGGAGTGAAATTTATACTTATTAAATAATACTTTGACTATTTTATTTCTTCAAGAAATTGTTGGCCCATTAATTCAACAAATCCCTCACAAATATTTGCGCATAAATATGACGGATTTTCTTTTCCAGGCTTTCTAGACATTTTGAAATGTTTTTCCACGGAAAGGTCAAATTCATTCAGCAGCTCTAGTATATTTAAACAGTTGCTATTTTTGGTGACCCAGTTATCTGATTTCACCACGAAATGGCAAACATCTTGAGGCAGGAAAGCGAATTACAGCACTTCATGCCAATATTTCTGCTCTGAGCGTTGTTGTTCAAATAATAAAGAATCTAAACTTCCAGTTTGTTTATGCCATATATTTCAAACATACGCACCGTAGTGGGGGCGCTAGAGGGTGTCGTCAGTGATGTCATCGCGAGGATCACTAGGGGGTTTCGGGTCTTTCAACATCATACCCCACTCACCGTGCCGACCCGACCAGAGATGATCAGTTTCTGGCCAACCCTCGATAAGCGCTTTCAGACACTGGAAAATTACGTTTAGGCCCGGTACGAAATCTTGCAAATGCTCCTGATTGGCGACAGTCAGAGCCACTTTCCATTTAGAGGCGAACCGTACATGAGCTCGTCCGAAACATTAACTTAGACGCAGAATTTCGGGGAAGTTTAGCTAACAATTTTGAATGTGCTTCCAGTCATTGAATCACTGTGCAGCAAAAGGAGATTCTTTCTTGGATAACAGTCTGCACACAAAGCATTACAAACGATCTTGGAATGGCCAATAGAGTAAACATTCGGATTTTATACACATCTTTTCGCAGTTCATGTTTAAAGACATTGTTCAATAAATACCATGCCAACATATTCTCTAGTCCAACTGCCTTATATACTGTACGTGAGTTTGAAAGGTTACTATAATGCTTCTGACATGATGAGGGCCCACTACAAATCCAGTAATCTAGAGTGTTAGTATCATTAATATTCTAGATCTCTGGATACGTCTCTTGGATTGCAAACTCCATTATTGTTACAGATGTGGGTATTTCATTTTGTAAAACGTCAACAGAAGCAGCAAAACTGGATGATTTGTAGCAAAAATGGATGTAGATGTGGATGCTGATGCGAATGCTATATCTGAAGGAACAATACGGGTGGCTGATATTGCACGGGTGGATGCTGATGCAAATGCTATATCTGAAGGAACAATACGGGTGGCTGATATTGCAGGAGTGAATGCTGATGTGAATGCTATATCTGAGGGTCAGTACGGGTGGCTGATATTGCAGGAGTGGATGTTGATAGGACTGCTATATCTGAAGGAACAGTATGGTGGTGGGCAGATATTGCAGGAGTGGATGCTGAAGGAACAATACGGGTGGCTGATATTGCAGGAGTGGATGCTGATGCAAATGCTATATCTGAAGGAACAATACGGGTGGATGATATTGCAGGAGTGAATGCTGATGTGAATGCTGTATCTGAGAGACAGTACGGGTGGCTGACATTGCAGGAGTGGATGCTGATATGAATGCTATATCTAAAGGAACTGTACGGGTGGTTGACATTGCCTGAGTGGATTCTGATGTGAATGCTCAATCTGAAGGAACAATACGGGTGGCAGATATTGCAGTAGTGGAGTCTGATGTGAATGCTATATCTGAAGGAATAGTATGAGTGGCTGTCGTTGCTCCTGATGATAATTTTAAAAGTCTTACTATTTTTCACTTCCCCTCTGCAACTCACTTCTCTACTCCACGCAAAATATGACATTTGGTTTCTGCTAAAAGAGTTATTCACCTGGATATATATATATATATATATATATCTTAAATACTGTGAATTTAGCGCCAAACAAAGATGTAGTGTTATGTTACAGAATTGTGCTTGCAACAAACCCAAAATATCTAAATATTCTGTTTCCATAACAAACATATCTTTGCTTTAATTTTTTGAAGATTATTTTTTCTTAACACAAATCTGTACTGTGTGATGATTCACAAAACTACAGGACATGACCTAGACCAAGGTTAGCATTTTGGTTAGGCTACCTAGCACTGAGTTAGTCCTATCTATGAATACGTCTACGAGACAATATTTAATATTTTTCTCAACATGCACAATTAAAAATCTTATCCATTCATATATTCACAAACTATCAATACATCGTAATTAGTACTGCATCATAATCTTCAATAATCGCTACATGTTTACCGTATAAGTGTCCAATGTAGTGACTAAACCTCAGCTTGAATCACTAATAATCTATGCATAGCCCTTATATTAGTTCATACACAATATATAAATATATCCAATAATCATGTCATTGCTATTAATTGTACTATATTAGGTCTAATGTTACTTTTGCCTTTTTTATATTTGAATTAATGTTTAAATCAAAATATGTAGCTAGTTGTAATAACTCTGATTGTTTAATAAATTAAATAATATATATATAAATATATAAACCATACGCAGACAAGCCTGTTTCGCTGTGTTACAGATCATCAGTACAGCTAGATTAACTGTTTTACCTCAAGCCGGAACTGAAACAACGACTGATTCGACATCAGTCGGATACTCACCGACCAGGCCATAGGCGCAACGTCAGAGAAGGTCCGATTTCATAACTTGTAATGTATTTTTCGAAATGTAAAAAACAACACCAACAGCGAGAGTGTTCTATCTGATAACCGCTTCGAACGGACGTTCTACATCATAACCAGAGAACATAGTGTAAAGCCGTAAATAGCTGCTGTCTTATGAAATTGTCCCATTTCTGTAGGGCTCAATCGCAATTATATATATATAAAATTGTAATCACTCTGTTTAATAAATAAAATATATATATAATTTCACATATCTAATTGTTATGGGGAAACACACCTATTCCTCAGATAATGAACTCATCCTCCTGCATTAATAAGTGTTAACAAGGAGTACTTTAGACTTCTATTGGAGTTCAGTAGAACTGCTATGCAGTTCATATTAGTCGGAAGTAAGCCAAATACTAAGGAGTCAGCCTTCAGTGGAAGATTACCAAGTTCCTAACATTTTGGGTACGTTAAGTCGATTAGCAACTGACATAGCACGATTAAAACATTTAGCGCGAAAACTACTCCACAACATAAACATTAGTTATTACAACTATAATATATATACAGATAATATTACTTATATATATATATATATATATATATATATATATATATATACTATAGTCATCAGCAGACAGATCTGTTTCGCTGTATAACAGCTCATCAGTTTGGCTTAGACTCCGGTCGCTTCCTAACCCAGGATTAAAACCTGGGCCGAATTGGCGTCAGTCGGCGATTCTACTCCTAGGCCACGAGCGTCCAGTAGAATAAAGCAGGCTTTTTAGCGCGTATAAACACGCCCAATAGCTAGAGTGCTCCAATTCATTATGGAATGAGCGGTATCAGTAATATTTTTATTATAAGTTTTTATAATAAAACATATTTTACTTGAACAAAAGATATTGTTAGTATCTCATCAGGCAGTCTGATGATGTACGATCAAGTAGTACCGAAACAGTTCTCCTGTTGCATTAAACTATGTTTTTATTATAAACACTTATAATATATATTACTATAAATATTAATCTACTTAGTATCGAGCACTCTTTAGTTTAGTAAATTATTACGAACAGTGGACTGTTAACCCATTTGTTCGTACTACCCCTAATATATATATATATATATATATATATATATATATATATAACAATAATGCAGAGGAAAGCAATAAACAATCCCTCCCAAAAGCATGAAAGAATGAAAAAATGTGCTCAATACAAAATTTAATAAGAAGAAAGTAGAGTAAAATATATACACAATAATTAATATTTAACACCAAGATACCAGGCACAAGATCTTTTGCATATATATATATATATATATATAGTCATCCACATACGAGCCTGTTTTGCTGTATCACAGCTCATCAGTGTGGTTAAGCATCCGATTACTTCCAGACGAAATCGAAACTCAACCTATTTGGTATCATATATATATATATATATATATATATATATATATATATATATATATATAATGGTTAATATTTATAAAATTTGTCATTTTGCTGATTGATATTATATTCAGCACCTCAGCTGTAGAGTTTCGTATATATATATATATATATATATCCTCGTATATGAAAATTATTTTAGACCTTTCATAATTTGACGTGTTATTAAGAATCACTGCTGAAAGCGTGGAATAAAAATAGGCCACATTAAATTAGTGCTAAGCAAATAACTGGCTTTTAAACTACACGGCAATCTACAGAAGCTGTAACATTCTATTTTCTTGCTGGAAATAGATTATTTCAGGTACTATTTTTAAAATTGACAAAAGTGGCTCCGATCCATCTAAACTCGCTCACCTTCTAAAATGGCCATAAATATAAAATTCTTGAAAATTCTTTGCCTTGTTTCTTAATGGAGTCTGCGATGCGCGCGTGTAAATATGGATTAGATGGAGTAGAATCGAAAGCATAAAGAGAGAAAAGAAATATGGAAATGAATAAATATATGTATGCTTAAAAATGTCTGTGTTGGGAGAGTAAAAGTGATTGTTAAAGAATCAACAGAAACATTGGCTAAAAAATCTTGTCAGAATTATTTATTTTTTTACCGCTTAAGCTTTCTTCAAAACTGACAGGTTTCTCGCTATTTAAATATCTGAATAAGTGAAGAAATCAGTATTTTTCTCATTCTTAATTTATTAAAGAGCAGATACGAAAATAAGCGACTAGAGTAACGCGAATGATTAAGGATGCATGATTTGCAAATTAATGACTGCATTTAACATAAAATGAAACATATTTTAAAAGACAACTCGCTCAACGAATTCATTATCATTGTATCCATCACACACAGATGGTGCATAGGGCATCAACATTTTGTTGCTGTAACAAACTGTTATTTTACAGAGCAGGGTTGTTAGCCCTGCACCCAACCCCCAAACCTGGAGGACCATTACTTGGTCCTTACGTTTACAGCGCCTGGTATTCCCAAATGGTCACCCATTTAAGTACTAACCAGGACTCGATGTTGCTTAACTTCTGTGATCGGACGAGAACCAATGTATTCGACACGATATAGCCGTAGACTGCTCAGCAATTTACCTTGCGTTTTATATGCGACGCCCAGACGTCGTTTAACTTAATATTACCTTTAACACTCACTACCCTATCATTTTGGATGTGCGTTGTGGTACAGTGGATATCGGCTCGGAACGAGAAACCGGGGGAGCCGAGTTCGAATTCCAGCTGAATCCATTGTATTCACTTACGCGCAAATACCCTTGGGAAAGGTATTAATCCGTCTCTTCCTTCCAGTTATGGGTTAAATAGTAGGACAGATTGGGTTCTATAGCCTTGGTCGGCAACCAGTCTACCGCAGAAAGCAATGGCAACCTACTGCGGGATAATCTTCTGCCCAGTCAGTCATGTCTCTTTCGAGACATGATCGCCCAAGCGTGTATCACGTATGGCACCTAAACTGACTGACCTTATCATTTTATCTCATACAGTGGCTTCATAATAGTAAACGACATTATGATTATCGTTTTTTTTCTTGGGTGTATCAAATTTGATTAAAATTGAACCACTCCTTCTATAACCCGATTTTTTCGATTATCGATTGTCGATATTTATCGGGGGTACCTCGACACAAAATCTAGCTAAAAACACTCGCAGACGCTTATAGTACATTTATGTGTACATTTTTAAGAAAATCGGTTCAGCCGTTTCGGAGTCTATAAATAACGGACACACAGACACACACACACACAGAGACAAAGTTCCATTTATAAATAAGTTCATATATATATATATATATATATATATATATATATATATATATATGAACTTATTTATATATATATATATATATATATATATATATATATATATATAACAGTAGTCATATGCTGCTTTACGCAACGTTCTTCAGATATGTACTGAAGACTCTGAACTACGTTAGTTTACATCCTGTAAATAGTACGCTATAAAGCCTGCCTACAGCTTTGCAGTAAAATCTCCGACTCTTACCAAATCGGTCGAGTTTCGAGTTGAAGAAGTCGGTTGTCTGGCCGCACTGCCGAACTGCAAGACAGGCCTTTATGATTATATATTGCTAAGTTATGACACTGTTTATCGCCAAGATTGTTGCCCTTGTAGGGGCTTCGGTGATGTTTTTCAAATTGGCCTTGTGCCAATTACAACCAAAGTACCCACAATTTAGAATATCAGAAGGTCTGATGCTGGAATGTAGAAAAAATAAAATATTTTGTTTAGTATATTAAAGTTAAATTTTATTAACTAAACAGAACAACAAATTTGTAAGAAGAAAATGTTGAAAGAGAAAAATGTATAGAGTCCCAGTGAAATAGTAGTAAGGAGTTAAGTGTATCCAGAGCTTGTAATCGTATGTAGCAGAATGTATTTATGTAGAAAGATTAACAGGTTACTAATAAAGTCTGTGTTCCTTTCCTTTTTTATGGCCAGCGAAAAAGTGAAAAGGAAGATGAAGCAATAAAGGAATTTGTACTTATCGAACGTTAGTTTTTCGGAGTCAGTTGAAGATGTCTATTTGTTTCTTTGACGGCGTGTGAGTGAAGAGAAAGATGAAGTAATAAAGGAAATTGTACTTATCGGATTTTGTTTTTAGGAGTCAGTTGAAGTATCTTGTTGTTGTTGTTTCTTTGACGACGTGTGAGTATAGACGAAGAAAGGAAAATTAGAAGGAGAGGAGGAACGAATGTATGTCGACGAAAATTTTTTTCTTACATTGCAACGAGGTCCCTATAAGATCACCACTCAGATCTGACTGGTTTCGCCGGCCAAAAGACGTGGTTAAGCAGTGGAATCTAGTCATGTGACAGGCTTGAACAGCATATCAAATTTTCTAGGTGTTAAAAAATTTGACCGGGTTCATAGATCAATTTGCTATTTCCTAGCCAATCAGAATCCAGAATCTTAATTTTTACACCTGTTTGTGAAATTTGCTTTGGTTTGGGTTTTTTCAAAATATTTTCAGTCATTCTGATCCAATTTTGCGGGTGTGCAATTTTACTTCTTGTGTTTCAGTTAATTGTTGGATGATATAGGATCTACATCCTATACCCTTTCAGTAGTCTAACTGATAAAAGTTAATTTAGCAAGCCGGTCGTCTATTGTAAATTGCTCTATATCATGGCAGAGACAGAGAGTTGATAGTTTTAATGCAAAGAATTTGTCACATTTACCAAGCAGATTATTTGCCCTAAGACTATATATAGACAAGCGGATCAAAAAAAAAACAAAGGGATCTCGATATGTAAGGTCACAAATTTATTCGCTTGAAGAGATTCAACTTTGGACTCGAAACACGTATAGCGACACAAATACCATTATGGACACATGTTAAACAAAAGACAAGTAATAATAATAATAATAATAATAATAATAATAATAATAATAATAATAATAATAAGTTTTACGTGGATCAATACAAGAAACATCCTCAATTAGCCTAGACCCTGCTGTAACAATAAAAGAATTGAAACCAGAAGAAGCTTATAAATACGTAGGTGTAAATGAGAGCGAAAACATTCACCATAAAAAAATGAAAGAAATAGTGCGTAAAGAGTACTATAGAAGGCTACGAATGATATTAAAAACTGAATTAAATTCACAGAACAGAGTTATGGCCATTAATAGCCTTGCATATCCAATTTGTCCAATATAGTTTTAACATCTTAAACTGGACTCTAACGACATCAGGCGAATGGATGCTAAAACAAGAAAGCTTCTTTCTAAGCATAAGATGCATCATCCAAAGGCTGATGTAGACCGTCTATACATACCCCGTAAAGAAGGTGGAAGGGGTCTTATTCAGCTGGAATTGTCATACAAGACAACAACTATTGGCTTACTAACATACATAGAAACAACAAAGGATTGGATGTTACAATTAGTAAGGCAACATGAAGAAAGAAAGAAAAAATATTCAATAATAAAAGAAGGCAGTAAATTCAAACAAGATTTACAGTTAGTAGATTCTGTAGAAAAGCAGAACGGAAACCAAGAGCCGACTATTGCGGCAAAGAATATGAAAATGAAAGCCAAAGACAAATCTCTTGAACAGATGAAACAGCGCTGGCAAGACAAACCTCTGCATGGCCAATATCAAGGACGTGCCAATAAATCTAATGTTGACAAAGTTAATACTCATCGATGGTTACGTGCATCTGGATTAAAGTCCGAAACTGAAGGCTTTATTCTTGCAGCACAAGACCAAAGTCTTTTCACGAGAAACTTTCAGGCAAATATTATACATAATAATATGGATCCAAAATGCAGGTTTTGTGATAAACACCAAGAAACAATAGACCACCTAATCTCAGGCTGTTCTGTGCTTGCCCCAAATGAATATAAAAATCGCCACGATAGAGTTGGGCAATATTTACATTGGGCAATATGCAAACATTATGGAAAAGCTGTAGGCAAACACTGGTATGAACATCACCCAGCACCGGTTACAGAAATAGAAGATGTAACCATTCTATGGGATTACACCATCTACACAGACAGAAAAATTGAAGCAAACAGGCCAGACATTATTGTTAAAAACCAGAAGGAGAAAACTTGTCTATTAATTGATATGGCTTGTCCAGCGGATTGTAACATAGCAATCAAGGAATTTGAAAAACTGTCAAAATATAAAGACCTGGAAATTGAAATAGAAAAAATGTGGAAATTGAAAACAAGAGTTCTGCCAGTGATAGTAGGTGCACTTGGAATGATAAAAAATGGAACAAAACAACACATTGAAAGAATCCCTGGAAACCCCAGCTTAAGAGATATACAAAAAATTGTCTTATTAAGTACAGCCCACACACTAAGGAAAACTTTATCTATGTAATGCTGGAGATGATAGGGAAGATAGAAAAACATGAAATGGAGCCATAACAACATGCCACTACCTGCCTTAGGTCTCCCCGCAGACTTGGTTGGTAGTGAGACCAAAGCAGAAATCGAAATATGATGAAAAATGACATAATAATAATAAATCTACACGTTAAACAAAACGTTCATGGCTTCTCACATTTTTTCATCTATCTATCTATCTATCTGTCTGTCTTGCCATATCTATCTATCTATCTATCTATCTATCTATCTATCTATCTATCTATCTATCTATCTCAGTCTTGCCATATCTATCTATCTATCTATCTATCTATCTATCTATCTATCTATCTATCTCAGTCTTGCCATATCTATCTATCTATCTATCTATCTATCTATCTATCTATCTATCTCATCTCAGTCTTGCCATATCTATCTATCTATCTATCTATCTATCTATCTATCTATCTATCTATCTCATCTCAGTCTTGCCATATCTATCTATCCATCTATCTATCAAAAAGTGGAAATCGAAGTCAACACCCAGAGGCGACAACCTGTTTCAACATCAAATGCTGACGATAGTGTTTAGTGTGTTTAGCATGAGACGTGAAACTATATTTTAGCATATCTCTCTGCCTTCCTGTTTCTCTTTATATATATATCAAAATTTATAAGTATTATTAAAAATCGGTTTACGTTTACAAATATATATATATATATGTGTGTGTGTGTGTGTGTGTGTGTGTGTGTGTGTGCGCGTAAAAGAGGATATAGAATTCCGATTATGTTTTGAAGAAATATGACAAATGGGAAACCGTTTCAATGAAACTTTATTCGATTCTGCATTTCGTCTTCCTAGGCTTCATCAGGTCATTTCAGAAAGGCTATATGAATCTTCTTTTTTCTGATGGGGGAAACAAGATGAAAATTCAACTTAAAATTCAATACAAAAAATCCAGGAATATATATAAATTTAGGCATGAACTAAGAATTATAAAGAAAACATACAGAATAAATATTAACAGTTTTTTTTAAATACCTCATTTTCATTTATACTTTCGTCAGCTTAGCAGAAAAAGTACTAATGATTTCTTATTTAAGTGTACACACAAATACATACACACATACCCATCCAATCTTCAGGTGTTCTAAGCAATTTTACTTCTAATGTTTTTTGTATTTATCGAATGGCAAGTTTAACAGAGACCTTAGTTCAATTTAATAAAACTTATATATTTTAATTTGGTTTGCTGTGTATGTAGGTGGGAAAGATAGCAATTCAAAGGTTTTTGTTATTTAAATGTAAATCATCTCCACAACCAACATCAAACATTGCCTGATGATGAGAATCTATCTCGAAACATAAAAATTTCCGTGTCGCAATGTACAATTAATTCATAACTACATAATTATATTAAGCTCTATAATACTTATTATATTGAGCACTATTCATAATAAAATAAATGCCGAGACACTCAAAATAATAAAAACTTGAGTCCTCTTCACCTGGAATTATTTTAATATATATATATATATATATATATATATATGTATATATATATCACATTGATTTGATAGATTATCGATTCCGTCAAACACCTGTTTTCTAGCTGACAGTTTATGGGGTTTTTAGAATTATATTTTTTCTTGTTTAAATTGTTATTTTCTGTTTTCTGGTTGTTTTTAGTGATTTTGTTGATTTTTTAAAAATATTATTATTGTGTTTTTTTATAATTTTTTCTAGATTGTTCATACAGCTGTAACTTAATTTTATAGTGTTTTTATTAAAGATCTTACTTAGTGGATTTTTTCCGGAATGTGTTTCCTAATTAACTCTAGGAATTTTCTCCCCAATTTGCCATTTGTCATCTGGTTGTAAAGGGAATAAAAAACGAAGAAAAGGGAACTCTGGATTCTACAAAGTCTTTAGATTTAGTTATTATTTCTTCTGTACAACCTCAAGGCGCTTAAAGTCATCGATTTAAATAATATAGGACTTTATAGAGATGATGGACTCATGGAGGTAAGGTAGATAAACTTAGAAAATTTATTTATAGAGATTTTAAATCTTTTGGTCTTCGCGTCGTTATTAATTCTAATACAAAACAAGTTGACTTCTCAGACATAACACTGGACTTAGTTTCTAACAATTTTCAACATCACATGAAAAATAATGCTAACCCAATTTATATAAATACTAGCTCTAATCATCCACCATCCGTTATCAAATATATTCCATTATCGGTTGATTTCTATTTTTTCCGCTTCAGTTGCTCCCTCACATTTTCTTCCCTCTGTGCATTTTTTTTTACATCTTTTCTTTTTGTTAAGCCCAAACATCGCGTGATCGACAGCTGTATCTATCTATATTTTACTTACTGCCTAAATTTATTCCTCTCTCTTAACCGTTTCCATTGGCTCTTTCCGCTCAGTTCTTTCTCTCTTGTTTTCCTCTTTACTTTGTATTTTCTCTCTGTCCTTCTTCCACTTTCTTTCCCTTTTTTATTTCTCTTTTTGCTCTCTCATCTTTTCTTTCCCCACTTTTTTTTAATCAGTACGGTAAGACAACCGATTGCTTTTTACCCACGATTGAAACCCGACCAAACTGGCGTCATTCGGCGATTCTATCTCTGAGCTATGGGCATTCGGTAGATGGAGGAAAGTGTTCGTTTTTATCGTTAGTCGGTCAAGACGATTGTTGTTTCCAGCAGCAGCAGCGGTATTTTTTTAATCATTTCACCCCAAGCAAGGCATTTTACTGCCACTATTGCGCATGGGGTTACATAGGGGAAAGTGATGAGAAAGAGTGGTTAGTTATAAGAAATGTCGGAAGGAGGGTGGTAGACGGATGAGGATAACAAGGATGGGGGTTGAGTAGATGGATAGAGTGTTTGAGGGAATGGATGCGAATTAGTGTGATAGATGTCTATTGACCTTACATTTAAATTCCTGGAAATTGTAGCTGTCGGGGAAGCAAGTATGTGGGAGGGAATTTCACAGGCGGAAGGTGCGAGAAAAGAAGCTGTAGAGTAGAAATTGCGGTTACATTTTATCTGTTTCACTGTAAAAGGCGGGGACCTAGTTGCTAATCTAATAGCTCTTGCAAATTTATACCTAGAGGGCACCAGTGAACTAAGTTCATCGGAGCAGAAGCCGTGAAAGTATTTATAGAAGAGACACAGGGAAGCCACATCAGGCTGGTGAGAGAGTGACTGCAGCCTGACTGGCAAGTCGGCATCAATCACATTACAGATTCTTCGTTGTATTTTGTCAAGGACCCCGAGGAGAATAGCAGGGGCACCCGACCAGATGTGGCAGCAGTATTCAATACACGGGTAGATGGCAGATTTATAGATGTGCAGGATGGACTCAGGCGGGAAAAACTTCCGGGCCCTGCACAGAGAACCGACTTTCATAGCAGCGGATTTAGCAATGGATTCGACATAGTCATTCTATTTGAGGTCTGCTGAAACCAAGGAGGCGTTGTGTTTTACTCTCAGGGAGGCAGGCCTGTTCCATGCTAATGGGAGGTATGAGCGATTGTCTATGATGGTTAATTGATAGCAACTTTGTCTTGAAAGCATTAAAATCTACGAGCCATTTCTTACCCCAGTCCACCACGAATTAGAGGTCCTTGTCAAGCTCGGCAGCGAGGTTTGCTTTCTCACCCACACCGGATTTTTGATCGAGGCGAGAGTAAACTGTGGTGTCATCGGCGTACATGCCTACTTGGGATCTGATAGCATCGGGAAGATCGTTAATGTAGATCAGAAAGAGCGTAGGACCTAGGATAAAGCCTTGAAGGACACCCGCGTTCGTATGGTAGTTCTGGGAGGCATGACCGTTTAATACTACCTTCAATGTGTGATTAGAGAGGAATGACTGGATTAGGTCAAACAAATGTCCAGTTATACTATAGCTCCGCAGTTTGCATAGAAGGCCGGCATGCCATACTATGTCAAACGCTTTGGAAATATCCAAAGCAACGGTTTGAGCTTCGCCATTCTTGTCGAGAGCCTGGTATATATACTCAGTGATGGTCGTTAGTTAGCATATCAGCAGTAAACCATACTGTTTGTCCGAGAGGAGCCTGTGGGCTGTGAGATGCTGGACCACCTCGGCGTTGATAATGGCTACGAACACTTTGCCAAAGATCGGAAGGAGGCTGATAGGGCTGTAATTAGCGGGGTCTGAGGGTTTTCCAGTATTCTTAAATGTAGGGACTACAGAGGAAGACTTCCAACAGGCAGGAAAGCGGGAAGCAGATAGACGGGAGTTGTAGAGTTTAGAGAGGACTGAGGAGAGTTCAGGGGCACATTTCTTCAAGACTATGACTGGGGTTCCATCCCCTCCGATCGCTTTGTGTGGGTCTAGTTTAGAGATTATGTTAGAGACCAGCGAGGGGGTAATGTGGACGTCATTCATTTGAGCCTAAGTTCTAGGTGGGAAGTCCGGTGTAGGTATTCCAGATGAATCCAGTCTCGAATTGGTAGACAATCTGCGAGCAAAGCATTCAGCCTTGTCCGCTAAAGAGGTGAGGACCTCAAATTCATTGTTTAGGTGGGCTATTGAGGTTTTACTCTTGTTAAGCACGCTTTTGCAGAGTCGCCAGTAGACTTTGGCGCCGAACTTACAGGATGCTATGTGTTGCTTCATTCTGACAGCAAACAACATCTTAACTTCGTTGGGTATCTTTTTACACTTATTACGGGCTGAGGCGAAAAGGCGCGTGTTATGGTCCGACACGTGGCTTCGGTAGAGCCAGAAAAAATGATTCCGGTGGACAATGGCGGCTGAGCAAGCAGGCGAGAACCAGGGAGACGAATGGGATTTAAGCTGGAATTTCCTGGCTGGGATGAAAGTATCGATGCCAGGCTTAACCCAAGAGGAGACCTCGGATGCACAGTCTTCGACTGGTAGACTAAAAACGTTATTTCAAGGGACGTCACACAGGGAGTCGTGGAACGAATCCCAGTCTGCTCTTTGGTAGCAGTAGGATATTAATACTTTTACTCAGCTTCTGGAACGTGTCCTTCGCCATGCCAATTTACCTTCGGATTTCTGTGTCTCACCTTCCGTATTCTGTTAGAACACTTCCCATATATTTAAATTTTTCTACCTGCTTCATTTTAGTATCCCTTATCGGTATTTGGCATTTTGGTCTGCTCTTTTTGCTGATGACCATGCATTCGGTTTTCTTGCAATTTATTTTTGGTCTTTTCTTATCACTCTCTTCAGCTACCTTCTGTAGGAGTCTTGTCGTTTCCTTTCCGTGTCTGCTGTCAGCACTGTATCATCTGAGTACCTTATGTTGTTCAAACTGTGGGTTTCGATTATGAATCCTGGCATAACATCTCAGGTTCTCAGAATAGTCTCGCTGTACAAGTTAAATATATCCGGTGAAAAGACGCATCTTTGTCCTACACCCCTTTCCATCTTTGTAAACCTACTGAATTCGTTACCTGTCCGTGTGCAGGCATGAACAACCAGTGAGTATCGAAGTCACAGTAATTGATCTAGCGCGACAAATTAACCAACTATTATACCACTTCGATATTAATTATAGTAATTTATTCAGCGTACCTTAGATATAGCAGTTGACCGAAAGTATATAGCACCGAGTGAGGATTGAACTCGCTTCTCAGTCGTAATTAACCTAGCGAAACAAGCCTGCTAACCTTTATATAGCACGTCAAGGTTCCTTGGATATGACCTGATAGTTTCAATAGACAATAAACAATAGAAATATAATTCTGTATTCCTGGAGCATCCATCAAAACCCGGATGCACTAACAATAAAGTTAGCTTCACCCAACAAATATCTACAGGTATAGCAATATATTGTCAGGTGTAAATACAAATGATAAAAGAATAATGCTCCAAAGTGCAGTGTGTTAAAACTAACATCAAAATAATTGCAGACCAATGATGATGTTATGTTACTGGGTTTACAGTTCAGACATCCGGTCACGGAAATGGCTCCATTATAAAAATTTGCTTCCATTTTTGTAGCGGAAGACACATTTAACACGTTGTGATTTATTTTTGAAACTTCGCTCACACGCATGCGCAATTGTGAAAAAAAAAAGAATGAAAAAGGACAGTGAGTCTATGGACGCATGGACAAGTCGTATTTATTGATTTATCCAAAATAGACAAATGCAGTGTGTAGTCACATCGATAAATCTTTATGTTTTGTAGGCTTATAATAAAGTACATTTCTTTCAAACAGCAGACATTTATTTTCAACATCTCCCTTGTCAATGAACGCAATATTTCAGTAAATAGCAATCAAATGTAGTCCTATATATTAAAATGGATTTTGCATTCAATGTTACACCAGACCATTAAACCAGGAAAGGATTTTACCTGAAGAGAAATCCCGTTCGTCAAGTGCAGAGTCTCATGACGTCACTTACTTCCGGTTTTGCGAGTGTGGTGAGGAATTGTAATGCACGCAGTTATATAATCCAGATAAGTGTTAGGTAGTCACTTTAAAATCCAAAACGAGTATATAAGGTCTACGTTTCACACAAGGCGTAGTTTCTGCCATCATACACTTTGTCAGTTATTCTGACAAAGGAAAATATAATAAAATGCTATACTAAATATGAAATATTAATGTTTTGCGTTATTCACTAGTCAGCAAAATGTTATTATTAACTAGCAGTATAACCCGGCGTTGCTCGGGTGTAATGAAAGCTTTAAATCTAATCCATGGTCCTGGAGCTCAGACTCTTTGGACATTGGCACGAAAGACTAAAAAGCAATAGTTGTTTCCAGTTAAAGCGAAACCGTAGACTGAAAGAAAAATGAATGGATGTAAGTCAAATTTTGATTTCCTGGTATCGATATCAAATAAGTTTTTTTTCGTCGTAAACTGAATTTTGAAGGCTAAATAAGTCCTTTGAGTAAAAGGTATCATGGCTGAGACTAAGAACTACAATTATACCTACTTAGAGCCAAACTCGAAGCAAAAACTAAAATAAAAGGGCTGAAAATATACAGACATACAGGCAGATAAACAGACACTCACACAAACAGCTTGTCTTTTGTATATATATATTACCGATTATATAGGTATATATATAGGTGTATATATATATATATATATATATATATGGGTGGGTGTATATATATATGCAATTTTTATATATGTTATATATGCACGGTACTTATTGGAAAGTGGTTAATATCAGTGATAGTGCTAACATATTGATTGATGTGCGTTTCAGTCAATAGAACTGAATATACATATATAAGCTTGTAGTAAGAATGTGTGGTGTCAGATGAGCATTACATAGTTCCAGATTCTTCTCAAGAGGGTTATTCTCACGAAACTCAGTTACCAAGAATTTGCGAAATTTAACAAGAGAGGGTCTTTTAATCAAGACACGACTCAAGAGCCATCCAAGTTAGAGGTATGCAATGAAAATGTTAATGATTAAGGTGTGGGATATAATCAGAAGACAAAGTGGTAAGGAATGAAGGTTATGAAGATAAGAAGCTAAAAAAACAAAAAACAAATACCATTGATTCTTGAGGTCAAGATTCAAGTGTCCAGGGAAGCAACAACGCGGCCGTCTGTTCGATAAAACGTTAATTTATTGGAAAAAAGTGTTTGAATGAAACTATTTTGCATATTTGGAATACGCATGAGGGTAATTCAAACTCGTGCAAGTCACATAGTACTTCCTGGCTATAAAGGTTTGAACTGTTGTAACTAAAGAAATTCATACAAAGATTTGTTATTAAAACAGCCACAGAGTAGTGACAGGTTTGCAGTGCTTCGTCTGTGCGGAAGATTAGAAAACAATCTCTTTAGAAGACAGTTTAAACGATTTAAAATTCTATCAAGGCTAGAAAGTGCGGATTGGTTAGCCCCAGTCAAGATATAGCAGCGATAAACCAGCTTAGTCTAATTTGGTGTTTGTTAAAAAAATAAAAAAAAATAAAGAAAAAGTTAAAAGAAACAAGCAAAAAAAGTCTCGTTTAAAAATGGTATTTTCTTGGGCAATAGAATATTCCGAACATTTTTTTTCAGAATCTCTGGCTATAGAGCGTATGAAATAAATACCATTTGAGAACTCGAGACAAAATAGTTGATTTTCTAAGCGCCGCATGGATGTCGCACAAGAACGAAAGTATGGGGCACCCAATGAGGATCGAACTCACTACTCAATTTTAATAGGTTCTAGCAAGACAAACTTGCTAACTTCGTCGAGGGGCGCAACTCGAGACACAAAAGATGTTTAAAGTTAGTCTGTCAGTTATGTACCATACGTGATATACGCTTGGATGATCATGTTTTGAAAGAAAGATTTCCTGCAATTGATTTTTTCGCGAAGGTACGAATGGTGCAGTGGATATCGGCTCAAAACGAGAAATCGGAGAGCCGAGTTCGAATTTCAGTCGAATTTTTCGCATTCACTAAATCGCAAATAAACTATGATATTAATCAGTCGCTTCTCCTTCTATGGGTTAAATAGCAGGACAGATTGGATTCTATAGTCTTGGTTGGCAACCAGTCTTCTGCAAAAAGTTATGGCACTGCGGTAACATTTTCTGCCAGTCAGTCATATCCCTTTCGAGACACGATAGCCCAAGTGTGTAGCATGTTTGGAACATAGCTGACGTTTAAATTCTTCTTCTATGTGCTCTGTCCTTTCAGGACGTAGGCGATCATGGCTTTCCACGTTTCCCTATCCCTGGTGGCTCTTAGCACGTCTTCTTCTGTTACACCATGCAACCCTGGTTCCATCATCTACCTGATTAGGTCCTTCAAATATGTTATACGCTGCTTTCCCCTGTCTGTTTTTCCCTCTATCTGGCCTGTTAGTATCTCCAAGCCCTCTTTCCTCATTGCATGTTCCAGGAACTTCAGCTGTCTCTTCCTGATGCTCAGTATTAATTTTCTTTTTGTTTTCATCATTTCTAAGACCTCATCATTGCTCACATGCTCGATCCATGATATTCGCAGCATCCTTCTGTAGAACTACATTTCAGTTGCTTCAAGTTTTTCCTTCATCTTTGATGATATTGTCCAGCATTCACTGCCATATTGAAGGACGGACAGCACGTAGCAATCCAGTACTCTCTTCCTTGTTTCTAGCGAAATTGTCCTGTTTCTTAATACCTTACTTACCTTCTGGAATGCTTCCTTCGCCATGCCAATTCGCCTTCAGATCTCTGTGTCGCATTTTCCGTCTTCTGTTATAACACTTCCCAGGTATTTTAATTTTTGTACCTGCTTGATTCTATTATCCCCGAGCTGTATTTGGCATATTTATCAAGTCTAAAAAAGACTGCCACCGTTCATCATTACTGCAGAACGCTCAGAATCTGAACCCAGTTAATTCGCAATTGAACTGTTAGAGAACGATCAGAAAAGGAGATTAGTTGCAGGCCTCCGATCATCTTGATTTTGGGAAGTGCGTGCATAAACTAATGTATCATCTGCATAGATAAACTCCTTTTCTGCGAAAGCAAATGAAAATGTATCAGGAAAATGCCAAGAACGAAATCATTCGTAATCGGCGTCAAAATAAAACTTACGGGTAAATTTTCGTTTTAGGTCCCGAAGACTTCCCCCACCCTTCAGATTTATCCAAAATAGCATTATTTTTGTGCAAATATATATGCTGAATTCAAATCAACATTTAGTTATTGAAGAAATTTACTTTTATTGATCTTAACGACCAGAAAAAATCGAACTTCATCTCGCACTTTTTGTCTCCCGTAACTCTCACTAAGTCATGTAATTAACTGCAGAATGACGTTCTGCGTAGGCAACAAATTTCGGTTTATTTACTTCCTTTACTGAAATTTCCGCCTATTTACTTCCTGTAATGAAAGTAATACGCGTAGAAAAAAATCGCGTATTACTTTCATTACAGGAAGTAAATAGGCGGAAATTTCAGTAAAGGAATTAAATAGGCCGAAATTTGTCACCTACGCCGAAAGTCATTCAGCAGTTAATTACATGACTGCGTTAGAGTTACGGGAGATAAAATGAGTGAAATGTAGTTCGATTTTTTTCTGGACGTTCAGATCGATGAAGGTAGGTTTCTTCAATAACTAATTGTTGATTTGAGTTCAGCATATACATTTGCACAGAAATAACGCTATTTTGGATAAATTTGAAGCGGGAAAAGCCTTCGGGACCTAAAACGAAAATTTACCAACTTACCACGTGTTAACTTGTTGATGGCAGTCAATGTGTTAAACGTTATAAGCTTATGAACATTTTATGATTATTAGAGTCTATTTTTAATATACTAGAATAAAGATTTAAAACATGAAGGCTTGCTTTAAAACATTATCAGTGCCAAAATCAACCAAAACACAATTTACTAGGTGTGGAATTTTTGGTTTGTCCAAGAAATTTTCAGTACTTTGACGTAGGCATCTAGATCTTAATAAGGTATGTTGATTTATCATTTATAGATTAGTGATAATTTTGTTTTTATGAAACTGCTAATCAATACTGAAATCGATAAATCTATTGAAGAAGCGTGTTTTTTAATAGAACAACGTTAGATAAAAATTGTACATTCTAAAATGTGATCGTAAAATATTTCGTTGATTATAGATTAGAAAAAATGTGTAAAATAAAGAAATAATTTAGAAAAATAAATGTATAGATTTTTTAAAAAAATTAATCGGATCAATGAATTGAATAGCAAATGCTCAAAACAGCCGAACTGATCAATATATATTTTTGATTGCTTACAAAATTCATGACACTAAAAATTGGTGAACAGGATAATAGCTTCTTTTTTTTTCTGACGGATTCAAAGAGGAAGTAAAAAGAGCAACGTGATTTATTAATAGAATCACCTGAAAGGCACCCTGCTGCCTGCCATCTGCGTGGCTGATACTAACCCCCATGAGATCGATTTGTTTTTTTCCTTCTCAGGTTAACATTCTCGGTTGACATGTTGAAGATTGTATTGAGTCCATTGATAGGCCTGCTACTGAGAAATTTGATTCACTGTGTTGTGTTAGGCAGTTTTCCTTCTTTGAATTTATATTTGAAATTTAAATGCAATGTTTCGCTCCTTAATTCTGCTTTTCATTTTCTCTTATTCTTTTACACTCTTTCAGTTCCAGTGGCTTTTACTCTCTTGCATGGTCTGATGTGATTAAAAAATGATAAATCAGTGTACCTGCTTAGATTTAGGCTCGACATCGAAGCGAGTATTCCCAACTAGAAAAATATAAAAAAAGGTGTGTAGATAAATAGTTATTGAACATAATTAATAAAACATAAGGATTAACAACCTATATGAGTCAGTTAAGTGCCATACGTGATACACGCTTGGGCGATCATATCTCGAAAGAGACATGACTGACTGGGCAGATGATTATCCCGCAGTAGGTTGCCATTGCTTTCTGCGGTAGACTGGTTGCCGACCAAGGCTATAGAACCCAATCTGTCCTGTTATTTAACCCATAAATGGGGGGAAGAATTATGTTTCCAAATATTATATTCAGTCAGTCAGTTAAGTGTCATGCGTGATACACGCTTTGTGCGATAATGTCTCTAAAGAGACATGACTGACTGGACAGAAGATTATCCCGCAGTAGGTTGCTTTCTGTGGTAGAGTGGTTACCAGCCAAGGCTATAGAACCCAATCTGTTCTATTATTTAACCAATAATTGGAGGTAAATGACGGATTAATACCTTTCCCAAGGGTATTTGTGCGTAAGTGAATGCAATGAATTCGGCTGGAATTCGAACTCGGCTCCCCGATTTCTCATTCCGAGCTGATATCCAATGCACCACAACGCACATCTAACAACCTATATATTCTTCCTATTTTTGCTTTCTTTTTCTATGTATCCATTCAGAACGTAGGCAATCATGACCTTCCACATCTCCCTATCCCTTCTAGCTCTTAACATTCTTTCACTTGTTACTCCTCCCAAACCCTGCTCCGCAATCTATTTGCTCAAGCCCATCATGTGTGTCATGCGTTAATTTCCTCTGTTTCTATTTCTCTCTATCTGTTCTGTGAGTATCAGGTTCTCCACGCCCACTTTCCTCATTACATGTTCCAGAAACTTCAGCTGTTTTTTCCTGATGTTAAATATAAGTTTTCTTTTCGTTTCCGAACTCTGCAAAACCTCGTCGTTGCTAACGTGATTAGTCCATGGTATCCTCAGCATCCTTCAGTAAAACCAAATTTCAGTTCCGATAAGATTTTTCAGCATTGGCCGCCACATTGAACAACAGACATCACATAACAGACCAGTACTCTCTTCTTTGTTTTCAATGACATTTTCCTGTCTCTCAATTCCCTGCTCAGACTTTGGAATGCATCCTGGATATCAGTGTCACGTTTTTCATCTTCTGTTGGAATACGTCCCAGGTATTTAAATTTCTGTACATGCCTGATTTCAGTTTCTCCAACTTTTAGTTGGTAATTTGGGCTCCTCTTTTAATTCGTGACCAAAAATTCAATTTTCTTGTGGTTTATATGTAGCACTTTCCACTTTCTTAAGCTACCGTTTGTAGGATGTCCTGTAGTTTCCTTCCGTGTTTGCTATCAACACTTTATCATTTGCATATCTTATATTGTTGAGATTGTGACCACAATTAACGAATCCTGGCGAGACATCTGGAGCTCACAGAATTGCTTCGGTTTAATAGATCTGGTGAGACGACACATCCTTGTCTTACAATCCTTTCTATTTTTTATATTTTCTGAACTTATTTCCTACCTGTATACAGGCGGTTTGCTGCCAGTACAGCTTTCTGTTTTATTTTAATGTCTTTCCCGAATATGGAGAGGTTGCCGAGTAACTCTATCAAGTTTTGTAGAGTACTTGTTGAATGCATTGGCGTGATCTATAAAACACAGGTAAACGTCCTTCTGTATTTGTGTTTTCCTTTTCGTTAACATTCTTAATATAAATATTGCGTTCCTTGTTCCAGTGTCCTTGACAAAACCGCATTGTTCTTTTTCTATATCAAGTGTGATTCCATTATCAGAATTCGGATGATGAGCTTTGTTATGTGACTCATTAAGCTCATTGTTTGGTGGAGTTCACATTCCTTAACATCTGGCTTCTTAGGTATCAATATGAAAATCGATCTGCTTAGGTCCTCCGGCACACTGCGACTTTAGAAGATTCCATTAATTTCTGTAATTTTGCCTACACCGAATTTGTCTAAGACTGTCAGCATATCTGTTACAATACAATCTTTCCTGCTGCTTTGTTTCTATCCAATTTTGCCAGTGCAGCCTCCACTTCGGTTTTTAATATTTCCGGTCTGTGGATAATTATAATTATTGTCGGATTTTCTTTCTTGTCGTGGAAGAGATCTCTGATATATTCATCCAATCGATGAAGTATTTTCCCGTTCTCTGATATGAGAGTTTCATCCTTCGATTTTATACACCCCGTTGATGAGCATATGTTTTGTCCTGTTTGTTCTCTCTTTTATACATGTCTCCTTTATTAGTCATACTCAATCTCTCTAGTTCTGCAAATTTAATTCTTATTTCCTTTTGTAGTTTCCTGTATTCCGTTGCCTGTCTTGCTTTCTGTCTCTTTTGCATCATGTCGGGAATCTCATCTATGATCCACTCATTCTTCTTCTTACGTCTGTTTTCCTTTGGGATGATACCGTTTGCTGATGTCACTAGCGCTTCTCCTAGTATGTCCCATTACAAGTTTCCATTTCTGATTTGTTCCACGTATTTCTTTTTCACAATGTCTTTATATTTTTTCTTCAGGTTGAGGTCGTACACCAGTTTGTTGTATTTCCAACTGGATGCTGAACTAAGCTTCTTCAGTCGCCGAGTTTTCATCTCTAGTCTATATATCACCAAAAGTGGTCGCTTCCGCAGTCGGCACTTAGATAAATTTTGCAATGAACTGCATTCTTGAATTTCCTGTTTATAGTTTAGTCTTGTAGTCGATTTGGTTTTTCGTGTTCCCTTCTGAACTTCTCTATACCCATAATCGTGATGACTGTTCTTGAAACCATGTGTTGGTTATTTCCTGGTCATTCGCTGTTCATCATTAAACCCAATTTTCTCCTGTCATTGTGGTTTCCTAGTCCAATTGCCAACTCCTACACCTTCTTTCTCTTTGCCTACTTTGGCATTCAAGTCTTTCATGATAATTCTAATTTCAGTTTTACATTGAGCCTTGCCGTTGTCCAATATGAAGTAGATAGAGTCTATTTCCTCCTCAGTGATTTGCGTTGTCGATGCATAACTAAGATAACAGCTATGTTGAAGGGCTTTCCCTTCAGTCTGACCAAAAGAACTCATTTGGATAACTGGCAGTACCCCAGAACGCATTTCTTTATGTCTTGGTTAAGTATCAAGCCGACTCCTTTTCATTATTTTTACTGCTTGCGTCTATGATCCTGTGGTTGTCACTTACTAAATTTTGCACGTAGTTTTACATATGCCTAAAATCTTGATATTCAATCTGCTCATCACCTGTTTGACATTCTCCAGCAGTCCGCAGTTAATCAACGTTCTGACGTTCCATGTACTGAGAGTTATTTTGTGTTTGTTGCGAGGACACCTGTTGCTTATGACGTTTCTTTCAGGGCGAAGGTTCAGTTCTAAGGAATTGTGTCCTCTTTACACCGTAGACGTTAACAATCGCTGGATGACGGTCAAGTGACACCTGTTGCCCATGTCGGTCGTTACCGAACAAAAAATCAATTCCTTTAGATTTAATCCCCTCCCCCCGTTAGGGTTAATAATTTAATTATGAATTAAGATGATTGCCCTTGGGATTAATAGTAGAGTGGTTTCCCGTTGCATTTTCCACGGGGATTTATCGAGACACCGCCTCTAGTTAGCTGGCCGATGACTCTTTAAGAGTTCTTCAGCCCTATGCAGGTCTTATTTTTCGTCTTACCGGATTGCTGAAATCCCTCCTCACTCACCAGACCATGAAGTGGGGTAGCTGGCTTGGTCACTGACAATCTGACAATGAATTTATTGCAACAGCAATGACAATAGTTTGTAAAATTTCTTTATACCTACTTGTGTCGTTCGGGATGTGGTTTCGCTAAGTTTCTGCCAAGCTACAGGGATTGGTGGCTATGAGTCCGGATTAGTAGGGTGATTAAAATGAGAGAACATGATTTATAAGTAAGTACTTACATTAAGTCCCAATAGCCTGTCTTGTAGTTAATTTTTTTCTTCTTTGACGATATGGAACATCCCAGTGAAACACGCGCGTTTGCATTGTCTCAGTTAGTTTTAAAAAATAGGTATGTACTAATTACCTCGACAATCAAAGTATTAAAAGTCGTTTAAATTCTTCCCTTAAAGCCAAAAAAAAGAAAAAATTATTACTCACATCCAAAGTGAAAAATGCATGCAAAATTCAGCACCCATTTCGTCCTTTTAGTGAATTTGACCAAAGAGTTACGTATGTCCTTTTTAACAAACGCTGGCTTAACTGAAAGAAAAATTACACTTGTTTGAGAGGTTCTGTTCTTCCAGGAGATCAAGAACTATTTTTAACTCATCTTTGGAACGGAAGAGAAGGAAGAGACAGGGATTAACATAGTTGACTTCATAGTTTAATTTTTTCTCCTTTTTTCTTATATTTCTTCTTCATTCGATAATATGAAACAACTCAATGACACACGCGTATTTGCGGTGTCACAGCCAGTTTCAGAAAAGGGCATGTATGAATTGCCTCGACAATCAAAGTATTAAAAGAAAAAATAACTGATATAAATTCATATCTAAAGTAAAAAAATGCATGCAAAACTCGTATCTAAAGCTAAATGATTAAATTTACTATTTCCACTAAGCAAAATACTTGGGTGTATTTCAAACAGAAATCATATTCATTGGAATCTAAAATTTTGAGATTTTATTTTAAATTTTTGGAGCAATTAAAAATCTTGCAAAAATAAAATATAGATCTCTCACTCATTATTTTTAGAAAATTATCAAATTTAAAGTTAAATTAATCTGATTTAAAACAAATATTCCTTGTTTATGGCATGAAATTTAAAATAAAAGTATTTCTTAATCACAAAGGCCTGATTCGTTGACCTATCAAGTAGGTGAGACAGTACTTATCAATCAATCTGGAAGTATGGTGACCAAAAGTTTACATAAACCAGTTTAACATTTCGAGTTTAACATTAAGAGGAACAACCCTTAAAACATGTTACCTTTTAATGATAAGTGTCTTGTAAGTTTCCATAATAAAAGGAAATATGCAGTTTAACATAATAAAAAATTGAAAATAATTTAAAATCTTAATTTTATATGATTTGTATTAAGCTCATGAATTTTCGATTTGTAAATAAAGTCTATTTTTAATGAATTAATAACCAAAGACAATTGAGTCACTGGAAGATATTTAAAAAGATGTTTAAAACTTTAATTAGCAAAGAAAAAAATGAAAACAATAATGTGTTTTTCAACGCCAAAAATATGACTTGTGTAATATTATGCTTTGCATCATAGTCACATTAAGTAAACATAGCGTGAATCACTAACGGAAAGAAACAAATCAGTGATGTTTTTAGCCAATCAAGATTAGGGTTTTCCAGTCCCACAACGTCATAACACATCTCCACTGCGACCCAATCGATATTGATCAACTTGTGTGCAAACTGCTACCTACAACTAATAAAGAAACGTTACCCTAGCCCACAGCGACAAAAGAACTCCTTAGGCGTTTATAGAACAATCATGATAAATTTCCGGTTGACCGGTTCATACGCTCTTGTATAAAAAGGGAGAAAGCGACTGTTTTCTCTAGCAAATAAATAACACTTGTTTTGCACTTGTCCTGACCTGGTGTATCGGCTCCCGTCACTTTCCCCACCACTGTTTTGCTTCCTGGTGATAACATAGGTCACTATATAACTAAGGCAACCTATTAATAAACTTATCCTATCTTTCAATTCGATCAGACTAATCAATACTAATGCAATGCAGAAGAATCAGTGGACTGAATAGAGAGAGAGAGAGAGAGAGAGAGAGAGAGAGAGAGAGAAAAGGTTTTACAGTCTCCTCGGTTTATAAAATGAGATTGAAAAGAAAGGAATAAACATTATTTTAAGAAGACAAAATTTATGAATGTCAGCCAAAGACACAAACCAAGATGCGAACTAAGCATCTAAACTTATTTATAAATGGAAGTGTGTGTGTGTCCGTTACCTATAGACTCCGAAACGGCTGAACCGATTTTCTTGAAATTTTACACAGTTGTACTATAAGCGCCTGCGAGTGTTCTTAGCTCGGTTTTGTGTCGAGGTACCACAGATAAATATCAAAAATCGATAATCGAACAAAATTGGGTTATAGAAGGAATGGTCGGATTTCAATCAAATTTGATACACTCATAGACAAAGATATAAGAAACGATATTCAAAAGTTTCAAGGTTGCAGTTCTTACAATAGTGCAGAAAATCGATTATAATATATAAAAAGCAAGAGGTTTGTGTGTGTGTGTGTGTGTGTGTCTGTTTATCTTCCTGTATGTCTGTATTTTTTTCAGCCCTTTTATTGTAGTTTTTGCTTCGGGTTTGTCTCTAAGTAGGTATAATTGTAGTTTTTAGTCTCAGCCATGATACCATTTACTCAGAGGACTTATTTAACCTTCAAAATTCAGTTTACGACGAAAAAAGCTTATTTGATATCGATACCAGGAAATCAAAATTTGACTTACATCCATTGATTTTTCTTTCAGTCTACGGTTTCGCTTTAACTGAAAACAACTATTGCATTTTAGTCTTTCGTGCCAGCGTCGAGTGTGAACTCCAGGACCATAGATTAGTTTTAAAGCTTTCATTACACACAAGCAACACCGGGCTATACTGCTAGTCTTCATATATGCAAATATCTCGGAAGTGTTTTAACAGAGAACTGAAAATATATCACGGAATGCAGAAGTGGTATTAGAATAGCAAAAGATGACTTCTAAAATTTAAGCAAAGTACTAATAAATAGGAAAACTTCATTAAAAACAAAGAAAAGTTGCTGGACAGTTCCATAAATATAGATAATGCACATACAGATAAAAATTGACTAGAGGTAGCAAAAATAAAGAATGTGACTCTCACGGGGTGTGTTGAAAGCAAGAGGGACAAAGCAAAACATGATTAAATTTTTTGGTAGAGTTTAGGAAAGATAGCAAAATATACTAAGATCAAATATACTAAGAACTACAAATTACAGGAAATGGTGAAAACCGTTGATCATCGGTAGTCCTGAAATAAGAGATTTATTCTGTCAATACATAGAACTCCATTTTATACGAACATTATGCCTGACAATATCCACGTCCTAGAAAAATTGATAAGTATCTTAATCAGTCTTCGTCCAGACTCACAAAATGTTTCAATACTCGCAGGAGTATTCAAACCAGATATGTGTAACCTTCTTGTAGCCGTAAATCGGAAGAGATATATATCATCACAAGGCGGGTCACACTACTAAAACCCAATGTAATTCATCGTTGAATTTACCTCAGCCGTTTTTACTTGAGAAGACCGAACAAGTAAGTATCTGCCTTAGAGGGTTTGAAGAGTGTCGACTTCAATGTTGAATATATACTACCGGCCTATAAATATTAGGCCAGCCCAGTGATTAAAAAAATGACGTATTTCATACTATTTTTTAGTATTTATTGCTAAGTGAATAATTGTAAATGAAAATAGAATGGTTCTTTAGTTCATACTGCAAAATAACATGTCCTTCAAATGAATTTAAAAATATTTAATAATTATCGATATTACAATTTCATTAAGGAAAAAATGAAAAAAAAATTAAGGCGATTTGGACGAGTTCATCTTTGCTTTCTTGTCTTGTAAAATTTTGCAAAGTAATCATAAAAATAATTTCGCAGAAAGCAATGGCTAACTACTGCGGGATAATCTTGTGCCCAGTCAGTCATGTCTCTTTCGAGACATGATTGCCCAAGCGTGTATCACTTATGGCACTTAACTGACTGACTGAATCATAACAAAAGAACCATTCTATTCTTAAAAATATTATAAAATGCATCATTTCTTTTTAAAAAATAAGGTGGTCTAATAATTATGGCCGGTAGTATATATATATATATATACGTTCTCACACCCTGATTGAGCACTCTGGAAGAATGGTAGACTTTGAAAAACAGTAGCTACTCTGGCGTGTACGCATCACTCATTCAGTAAAATGAATTAGAGCACTCTGGCTATTGGGCGCGTATAATGATAATATGTGCGCTAAAAGGTCTGCCTTCTTCCACCGAACGCCCATAGCCCAGAGGTAGAATCGCCGACTGACGCCAATTCGGCCGGGTTTCAATCCTGGGTTAAAAAGCAATCGGCGTCTAACCGTACTGATGAGCTGTGATACAACGAAACAGATCTGTCTGCGGATGACAATATATATATATATATATAATTGCTAATACTAATAAATATATATGTTCCTCACATATTAGTGCAACTCAATCCGTTATCAGTAATCCCTTGAGTCTTATTGGCTTTATTGCATTGTCTGTAGTGACATCATTAAAAAATGTCTTGGCTTTGAATTTCTCTTTGAAAACGTATTCAGTCAGTCAGTTAAGTGCCATACGTGATACACGCTTACGCGATCATGTCTCGAAAGAGACATGACTGACTGGGCAGAACATTTTCCCGCAGTAGGTTGCCATTACTTTCTACCTTAGAGTGGTTGCCGAACAAGGCTATAGAACCCAATCTATCCTGTTATTTAACCCATAAATGGGGGGAAGAGACGGATTAATGCTCTTCCCAAGGGTATTTGCGCGTAAGTGAATGCAATGAATTCAATTGAAATTCGAACTCGGCTGCTAAATTTCTCGTTCTGAGCCGATATCCACTGCACCACAACGTATATCGGATTATTCTTTATAATCTTCTAGATTATAGCCACAGATTTTATGAAGGTACCGACTTTGAAAGACATCTAACTAATAAAGAGAAACATTTTTGGCCGAATGTTTTAAATCCTCTTTTCGATATCGCATGTATACTTTTTAATTTGGGTGTGTTTGTCCAAATTTTTAGTTATTCAGCAAAGATTTCCTTAAGATATGATTTCAGTAAAATCTTTTCAATATCAAGCGTGAATATACAAAAAATTCGGCCGATATTTTGCCGAAAAAACAAATCAATAAAACGCAAAATATAATTGTTTTGAAGAACTGGTGTTGGCATAATTTAATAAAACGTGTTCTTTTCCTTCAGATGCAAAAAAAGAAAAAAAAAAAAGGAAAAATGTTAACTTGATATTTATCTTTTTAAATTGCTTGTAATTTGTGCGATTTTGAAATTAATCCTGCTGCTGTTCATCACAAAAGTTTATTTTATTAAATAAAAAATGCGTTTGAAGATATAAAAATTCAAAGTTTAATATCATTTTCGAAAGATATTTTACATGCAGTGTCTGTAGAGTATTATGATCCTGATATAATTTCATATCTCAAATTCAGTTAGTATAAAAATAAAATTATTCATTGCAGTAAGATAACAGAATAAGAAAAAGATTCTTAAACTACTAGATATATATGGTCAAAGAAAATTTAGTTTTAAACTTAAATAACAAAATTCAGGATTATAGCACTGCTGGTCTTCCGTACTTCTTTATGTTAATCGTTTTTACTTTCCCAACGCTTTTTCGGGGAAAACAGTGGGAGAATGACTGTGTTTATATTTTGTCCTTTGACCTCATTGACTTCTTCTATGTGCCCTGTCATTTCTGGACGTAGGCGATCATGGCTTTCCACGTCTCCCTATCCCTGTTGGCGCTGAGCACACCTTCTCCTGTTACACCATGCAATCCTCGTTCCGTCATCCACCTGATTAGGTCCTTCAAATATGTTATCCGCTGCTTTCCCCTGTCTCTTTCCGTCTATCTGGCCTGTTAGTATCAGGTTCTCCAAACCCTCCTTCTTCATTGCATGTCCCAGGAACTTCAGCTGTCTCTTCCTGATACTCGGTATTAATTTCCTTTTCGTTTCCATCTTTTCCAAAACCTCATCATTGCTCACATGCTCGATCCATGATAATCGCAGCATCCTTCTGTAGAATCACATTTCAGTTGCTTCAGGTTTTTTCCTCATTTGTTTTTGTTTTTAATCATTTCACCCCAAGCAAGGCATTCCACTGCCACTATTGCGCATGGGGCTACACAGAGGAAGGTAAAGAGAAGGAGTGGTTAAATATAGGAAATGTCAGAAGGAAGAAGATAGATGGTTAAGGATACTGAGGATGAGGTTAGGGTAGATGGGAAGAGTGTTTGAAAGAATGGGAGCAAGTTAGTGTGTTACGAGGTGTCTATTGACCTTACATTTAAACTACTGAAGATTGTAGCCGTCGGGGAAGCAGTCATGCGGAAGGGAATTCCATAGTCGGGAAGTGCGAGAGAAAAACCTTTGGAGTAGAAGTTGCGGTTGCATTTTATCGGTTTCACTGTAAAAGGGTGGGATCTAGTTGCTAATCTAGTATCTCGTGCAAATTCGTACCTACGGGGCACCAGTGATCTAAGTTCATCGAAGCAGAAGCTGTGAAAGTATTTACAGAAGAGACACAGGGAAGCCACGTCGCGCCGGTGAGAGATAGACTGCTGCCGGTCTGCCAAGTCGGTATCGATCACATTACAGACCTTTCGCTGTACCTTGTCGAGAAGCCCGAGGAGAATAGCAGGGGCACCCGACCAGATATGGCTGCAGTATTCAATGATATTGTCCAGCATTTACTACCATATTGAAGAATTGACATCACATAGCAATCCAGTACTCTATTCTTTGTTTCTAGCTAAATTTTACTGTTTCTTAATACTTTACTGAACAGACTACTGACAGACTAACATGTATGAACAAAACGTTAGTTTCATTTTGTTTTGAGCAAAAGGTAAACGTTACTTTTAGAAAATTATCTAAATTAATCATTATTTTGACAAATAGACATGGAAGCACCTCTACTATAACACCTGTTGCGCATGCGTCTCAGTATCCCCCCCCCCTTGAGAGTCACTTTGGTAATTACGGGAGGTAAATCTGAAATGTCTATTAAGTATATATTATTTAACATGCCAGATTTTATGTATCTAATTTCCCAAATCACCATCATACAAGCAATTATTGAACTTCGAGAAAGATCTATTCTCGGTAATAGACAAAAATATATTCGCCAAAACTACCAACGATTTAGAGCAAAAAATGATTAAAAAAAATCATCTCAATGAACAAAAAACTGGATAAAATATTTTTCAAGGTGGATAAGACGAGTAAACATTACAAAATCGATGTAGATATCACCACAAAGCTGTCTATATGGAAGTTAATATGTTTTATAAAAAGGCAACAAAGAAATAGGAAAATAGCATCAATAGTGAACTCAAGAAAATATCCTCTGACCTATTGATGAGTGAATCTTCATATTCCACAAACAGCATGCATTTGTGGTGATACCGAGCTTAGCGATGAACCGGATGTTTGCACTCTCACGACCAAAAAGCAAATCACCAAAACTTGTCGGTGCGCATACGGATTCACGCAGATGTTCCGGTTGAAAACTAAAAATTAATTAAATATTAAATTCCAGTTCGCGAGCCTACGCGAATTTTATTTATCGGCCACTGGGAAGCCCAGAATCAAATACAAGTGTGAATTCCCAAATGATCTGCTGCGATCCAAAACGTCAAAATAAAAAGCCGATACAGAAAGCATCGCCAGACAGACAGACAGACCGAGACAGACACACACAGACTGACTCGAGAGAGACGAGAGTTATTAGTATCTCCCTTGTCCAAGTCAAGTGGCTTACTATGCTCGTTGCCCTTACCTCTCTTTTCCTTCTTCGCTGTCTCAAAAATACTTACTAACCTAAGGAGCGGATACATCAAAGACATTCCTTACTTAAAACGCTCCTACATACCTAAGAATTAATTCTCTTTTCAGCATTTTATTGCCATGAACATTTTGCTTTTCTTGATTTATAATCTTTTTATGACTTTTAGTAGGCTATCTACAATTAGGCCAAATTCCGTTAATCTGCAACAATATACAACTACCCTTCAAAAGAACGCCACCCCACTATACATTCATCACAGTTAAAAATCACAACGAAAAATCCTTTGTGACACTCGTCTGCCCGGTTGGTTGGTTCGCTGGTTCGGGAACGGAGCATGCTGCGATGACGTTGTCAAAACGGCACCAGGTATGATGACGCTTTCGGGCCGCTAGTCGTGATGATCTCGTCGACTAGGTGGTCCTCAAGACGTCTATTACAGCAACCTTCAATACCGATTGAACCTAAATAAAAATAATATCGATAAAATAAAATACAATTCCTTGAAAGAATGTGCAAATACGCGAAAGATGCTCTAGGTATAAATCAGTGACATAAAACAGTAGATGCCATAAAATGATTTACAGCAGATGCCATAAAATTATTTTAAAAGGAAGAATGAATGAACATTCATCCAGTACTATATTTGTGACTACATTAATAGTCCATCAGACCACAATCATAAAATTCTAGATAATAAACATAAACAACTCCAAGTGGGATTATCTACCAACTGCAGTAAATTTAAAGCATTTAGAAAAAAAAACAAAAAAAAACCAAAAAAAACAAAAAAAACAAAAAAACAAAAATAAAAAAAAAAACAATGAAGGTAAAATTAAAGAGAAACACCGTAAGCGTACGATTATATGGTTTAATCCACCATTCATTGTAATATTCTAAAGGAACATCGGAAGAATTTTTTCTAAATTTCATTCATAAGCAAATTTTTCAACCATTCACCAACATTAAAAATGATGTTTAACGAAAATAATGTTAAAATTAGTTAGAACTGCGTTAATATATTGATAAATCTATTTTCCAACATAACATAACATGATCTAAACTTATTTATAAATGGAACTTTGTCTCTGTGTGTGTATGTGTGTGTGTGTCTGTTACCTATAGACTCCGAAACGGCTGAACCGATTTTCTTAAAAAATTACACAGTTGTACTATAAGCGTCTGCGAGTGTTCTTAGCTAGTTTTTGTGTCGAGGTACCCCCGATAAATATCGACAATCGATAATCGAAAAAATCGGGTAATAAAAGGAGTGGTCCGATTTTAATCAAATTTGATACACTCATAAACAAAGACATAAGAAATGATCTTCAGAAGTTTCAAGGTTGCAGTTCTTACAATAGTGCAGAAAATCGATAATATATATACATATAAAAGGCAAGATGTTTGTGTGTGTGTCTGTTTATCTGCCTGTATGTCTGTATTTTTTCAGCCCTTTTATTTTAGTTTTTGCTTCGGGTTTTGCTCTAAGTATGTATCATTGTAGTTCTTAGTCTCAGCCATGATACCATTTACTCAGAGGACTTATTTAGCCTTCAAATTTCGGTTTACGACGAAAAAAACTTATTTGATATCGATACCAGGAAATCAAAATTTGACTTACATTCATTCATTTTTCTTTCAGTCTACGGTTTCGCTTTAACTGGAAACAACTATTGCTTTTTAGTCTTTCGTGCCAACGTCCAAAGAGTGTGAGCTCCAGGACCATGGATCAGTTTTAAAGCTTTCATTACACCCGAGCAACGCCGGGTTATACTGCTAGTTAATAATAACATTTTGCTGACTAGTGAATAATACTGCTAGTATTAAATAAATATATCTTCAACAAAGACAACGATAATTGCTTTAAAAATAAATGCAATTGCCAAAGAAATATGATCTGCCCATTAAACGGTTAATGTATGACTTTCTTCTTCTTCTTCTTCTTCTTCTTCTATGTGCCCTCTCCCTTCAGGACGTAGGTGATCATGGTTCTCTACGTCTTCTTATCCCCTGTGGCTCTTAGTATGTTTGCTTCTGTTACATCTCACAAACCCTGTTCCGTCATCCACCTGATCAGGCCCTGCAAATATGTCATCCGCTGCCTTCCTTTGTCTCTCTTTCCTTCTATCTGGCCCGTCAGTATCAGGTTCTCTAAGCTCTCCTTCCTCATTGCGTGTCCCAGGAACTTCAGTTGTCTCTTCCTGATGCTCAGTATTAATTTCCTTTTTGTTGCCATTCTTTCCAATACCTCATCGTTGCTTGCATGCTCAGTCCACGATAGCTAATATAAAATACAAAAAAACAGCACGCTCTATCTAAAGTTCTATGGTAATTAAAGATTGATAGAATTTCATCTCTCATCAAATCGAATATACTAGGTAGAACAAAATCTTACAACTGGAAAAGATTTAGATGTAATCTATATTTGGTAAATTTTCGTTGTAAGTCCCGACGCTTTTCCCCTTCAAATTTATCCAAAATAGCATTATCTCTGTGCAAATATATAGGCTGAACTCAAATAAACTGTTAGTTATTGAAGAAACTTACCATTTTTTATCTAAACGTCCATAAAAAAACGAAATATATCTTGCACTTTTTCTCTCCCGTAACTCTCACGAAGTCATGTAATTAACTGCAGAATGACCCACTGCGCATGGGAATGAATTTTGGCAAATTTTTTTCGATTTTTCTTCCTTTACTGAAACTTCCGGCGATGTACTTCCGGCAATGAAAGTAATGCGTTATTGTATTTCTACGCTTATTACTTTCATTACCGGACGTAGATCGCCGGAAGTTTCAGTAAAGGAAGAAAATCGGCCAGAATTCAAAAGAAAATTTCTGCCTACGTAGAACGTCATTCTGCAGTTAATTACATTACTTCGTGAGAGTTACGGGAGAGAAAAAGTGCGAGTTATAGTTTGATTATTTTATGAACTTTCAAAGCAAAATAGGTAAGTTTTTTCAATAACTAATTGTTGATTTGAGTTCAGCATATAGATTTTCACAGAAATAATGCTATTTTGCATAAATTTGAAGAGGGAAAAGCCGTCGGCACCTAAAACGAACATCTACCCTATATCTTGGTGAGTAATTAATTATCTTAAAACACTTAAATAACCCTAACTAATTAAACAAGCGAAATAAATTGATTGTTACATGTAGAGATAAAAATAAATACCTACTTAAAATATGTTGATCTAAAGATTGGTTAGTAGTGATAATAATCAACTTTTGGTTTTAATCTTATTATGTAAATTATGATTTTTTTTTAGAAAATGTACAAGTAATCTCCTGTCAATTTAATATGAATGATTAACATATTACAAGTATGATATTTTTCCATATATATATATATATATATATATATATATATATATATATATATATATATATATGTATGCATGTATGTATACAAACCCGTTTATATTAAATGCCATATATGATTATTGAAATTGAAATAACTGTGATCCCAGAATAATAGACAGATATACCATGAATCAGAAACGTTTATCAAAATTTAAATTACGTAACGATCAGTATATACGCAGCGCCTGAAGTATGAATAGTGCATGAAACTCCGATACGTATAATCGTCGACGGATAATATGTATATTTATTAATATATATATATTATTATTATATGTATAAATTAATAAACCGTAAAAGAGGTATTCGTTAGACCAGTAGACGGTTATTTAAAAAAAGTGCTCAATTCACAATCTGAAGAACCAAATATGCAGAGACAACTATATATAAAATGACGAAATATTCATGAATTACATGCTAACATGGTTCAATCCTAAAGGTTTAATCAAACTGTAAGTGTTAAAATCATGGGTAGCAAGTGGGGAAAATTTCATTCTTTGATATATGTTTATATGTATAGAGTGCGATATATATATATATATATATATATATATATATATATATATATATATATATATATTTGTTTGAATATTGACATGACTTAGACAGCTTAACCACGAATGATTTCACAGTCTAAACGGAACCTAATTACTATTTATGCACAAAAATTTCCGATGTCTTTCTAATATCCATCTCTTCTCTGAAATCTTTCGCGGTCGGGCGATTTAAGATGCGTCAGATCAATTAACGGCTTCCATTTTGTTGTTAGGAGCTGTAAGTTGAAATCCTGTCGAATGACATATTTTTGTCTCAAAATTTCCTAGAAATATTCAGGCCGTCATATATGACGGCCTGAATATTTCTAGGAAACTTTGAGACAAAAATATGTCATATGTATATATATACTGTTTAATTAAAAACAGTATATCTACTCAAATAAGAGTATCTATTAAAAATAAGGCTCAAGCAAATTAATCCATTCCGTAATTTCCGTAACATTGTCTGTTAACATTTTGAAGGTTAAGATACGATTTCAGAGAAGATATATATAAAGAGAAATATAAGCTTGTAAAGCATGATTCAGTTTCGTTTAGATTGTGCAGTCATTCGTGGTTTTGAGTTCGCAGGTTTGAATCCTGTCGAATGACATATATTCTTAAAACAATTTGGGAAAAAAATTCAAGGCTGTATATATATATATATATATATATATATAGGTGTGAGTTTGTAACCCTGGGTTTCACGGTCTTGCGATTGTCAGACAAACTCATATATGTCAGCTCTATCACTGATATTGAACGCATATATAATATATAAATAATATAATATATATAACAAATTGCATATGTATATTGATATTTATAATTATATACACACACTTTCCCCCCCACACTAATATATATATATATATATATATATATATATATACTGTTTAAAAAGAATCAGAGTATCTACTGAAATAGTATAATCTATTAGAAATAATGTTCAAACAAATAAATTTAAATGCATCGATTTTTAATCAATTTTGTAAATCTTCGGAACTTTCCGTAATATATATATATATATATATATATATATATATATATATATATATATATATATATACTAGCAGTATAGTCCGGTGTTGCTCAGGTGTAATGAAAGCTTTAAAACTAATCCATGGTCCTGGAGCTCTGACTCTTTGGACGTTCGTACGAAAGACTAAAAAGCAATAGTTGTTTCCAGTTAAAGCGAAACCGTAGACTGAAAGAAAAATGAATGGTAGGTCCTACGGTCTTTCTGATCTACATTAATGATTTCCCTGATACCATAAGATCCCAAGTTGGTATGTACGCCGATGACACCACAGTTTATTCTTGCCTCGACCAAAAATCTGGTGCAGGCGACAAAGCTAAACTTGCAGCCGAGCTTGGAAAGGACCTCCAATTCGTAGTGGGATAAGAAATGGCTCGTAAAATTTAATGCTTATAAAACCAAGCTACTATCAATTAATCATCATAGACAATCGCACCTACCTCGTATTAGCATGGACCAGGCTTGCCACCCAGAGAGTAAAACACTACGCCTCCTTGGTCTCACACTTTCAGCGGACCTCAAGTGGAATGACTATATCGAATCCATTGCTAAATCCGCTGCTATGAAAGTCGGTTCTCTGTGCAGGGCCAGGAGGTTTTTCCGTCTGAATCTATCCTGCACATTTATAAATCTACCATCCGCCCGTGCATTGAATACTGTTGCCATATCTGGTCGGGTGCCCCTGCTATTCTCCTTGGGCTTCTAGACAAGGTACAGCGGAGGGTCTGTAATGTGATCGATACCGACTTAGCAGACCGCCTGCAGTCTCTCTCTCTCACCGGCGCGACGTGGCTTCCTTGTGTCTCTTCTATAAATACTTTCACGGCTTCTGCTCCGATCTTAGATCACTGGTGACCCCTAGGTTCGAATTTGCACGAGATACTAGATTAGCAACTAGATCCCACCCTTTTACAGTGAATCCGATAAAATACAACCGCAACTGCTACTCCATAGTTTCTTTTCTTGCACTTCCCGACTGTGGAATTCTCTTCCACATGACTGCTTCCCCGACGGCTACAATCTTCAGGAGTTTAAATGTAAGGTCAAGAGACACCTCCTAACAAACTAACTTCCATTCTTTCAAACATTCTTCCCACCCACCCAACTATCTATCACCTCCCTTCTGACATTTCCTATATTTAACCACATTTCCTATTTACCTCCCCCTATGTAGCTCCAAGCGCAATAGTGGCAGTGGAATGCCTTGCTTGGGGTGAAATGATTAAGAAAAAAATAAGATTTCCTGGTATCGATATCAAATAAGTTTTTTGGTCGAAAACTGAATTTTGAAGGCTAAATAAGTCCTCTGAGTAAATGGTATCATGGCTGAGACTAAGAACTACAGTCATACCCACTTAGTGCTAAACCCGAAGCAAAAACTAAAATAAAAGGGCTGAAAAAAATACAGACATACCGGCAGATAAACAGACACACACAAACGCCTTGTCTTATATATATATATATATATATATATATATATATATATATATATATATATATTATCGATTTTCTGGACTATTGTAAGAACTGCAACCTTGAAACTTCTGAATATCTTTGTCTATGAGTACATCAAATTTGATTAAAATCTATAACCCAATTTTTTCGATTATCGATTTTCGATATTTATCGGTGGTACCTCGACACAAAACCTAGCTAAGAACACTCGCAGATGCTTATAGTACAACTGTGTAAATTTTCAAGAAAATTGGTTCAGCCACTTCGGTGTCTATAGGTAACGGACACACACACACAATGTTACATTTATAAATAAGTTTATATATATATATATATATATATATATATATATATATATATATATATATGTCTGTGTGTGGGTGGGTGTGGGTGTGTGTATAAATTTAAATTTTACAAGATTGTGCTGCCCTTCAACGAGTAAAATTGGCTTCAATAGCGATCTTAAACATTACACAATTATGTATTTGACTGTTTGTGTGAGAGTAAGACAACGGAAGTAAGCGTAGTACAAAGAAAAGGAAAGTGTAGAAGGAAAGAGAAAAGTAAAAGAGAAGAATAAAGAATAAAGGAAAAAAGGGGAAGGGGAAAAGTAAAGGGAAAGGAATATAGACGAAGGAAAAAGATAGAAGAGAATGCTGGCAAAATGTTTGGGCGGAGTCGAGATGGGTACATTAAAAAAAGAAAACGTAAGTAGAAAGGAAATATCGCGAGCTTCAGCTGGCTTTTTTGAATTTTTGCCAAATATTTGTTCCGTTTCAAACCAAAACAGGGCCTCGATATTGTTAAAATCAAAATAATTTTTGTTAGAAATTCACTTCAGGAATGAAAAAGAGAAAACAAAACAAAACAAAAAGAAAAGAAAAGAAAAACAAGAAAAAAAACCCCAGAAAACTAATTTATAATATAAGTACATAATATACCTAAAGAGAAGAAAAAAACAATTATAAGGAAAATGAAAATTTAGATAATTGTGAATTAAATTAGAAATAAATCCAAGATGAAATCAACACTTAAGTAGTACTTCCGTTATAAATAAATTATTTTATAATATATATAAAATTATATATATATATATATATTAAAAATTATATATATATATATATTATATATATATATATATATATATGTACATATATATATATATATATATATTACATATATATATATATATATATATGTACATATATATATATATATATATTTTTTTTTTTTTTAATCATATCACCCCGAGCAAGGCGGTAACGCCACTGATGCGCAGGGGGCTACGTAAGGGTAAAAAGAATGGAAAAGAGAAAGCCGGAAACCACATCCTAAACAGGAAACAAGGGATGTGCCTCTTCACCTGTTCAATAGATGTGGGTGGAGTGTGAACCGGGCGATATATATATATATAACATTAATCTCAAGTTATTTTGCTGATAATAGAGGAAAAACCACTAACTATATAATATAGAATAATTAAGATAATTATGAAATCACTTAAAGTTAATTCAATTTAATTAAATTAAGATTATGACGCTATTATAATTAAACTAAATATGTTAATTTCCACTTAGCTCAAAATAAAAATAAAAAAATAAAGAAAATAAAAGAAATAATGAAAAAAAAATGAAACCGGAATGAAAAAGCTTGGAACAGAGGGAAAATGAGATATAAGTAATGGGAGAAATTATTTTAAATATTCAAAAATGAAAAGCTAATAAGAGAAAATAAACTAATTATATCAGTGGAAATAAATCATAGATTAATAAAATTTAATTTGAAATTTAAGGCGCCGACTTTTTTATTCGGTTGGAAAAGGAGTGTTTATAAGAGTAATAACGTTGTTTTAAATTCTCCAGCCAAAATTCCGATAAAACTTGATAATCCTTTTTATTATTTATTAAGGCGATATTGGCATGGTATATTACTTGGGTAGATCTACATTTGCCTTCCACAAGCGAGTTGTTGTCGGACCTACAATTGCAAGATGGTGAAATACCAGTTTTACCTCCACCTAAATTACTTAATATTTATCTATTTTGGAAATTTATAATATTGCCCATATTGTGTGTGCAGGAATAACTAATTTTAATAGAATTTCTATTAAATATTTTGTGTAGGGAATTCTTGAAAATGTTTGCGTATCTACTTCAGAAAATGTTTCCCTGTATTTATGTTAGATAGTTTACAAAATGGGGTTTAAACAATATTACTTTCTTTTTTTACATTTATTTCTCGGATTAGATGGCTCAGAATTAAGAACTAGTTTTACACATACTAATCTATTTTTGAAGCCGTTTTCCTATCGAAATTTATCAAATATTTTTTTAATTTTAATTTTGAGGTTTAAAGATAATCGGTTCATTCTAATGTTACGAATATTGGGCATAGGGTGGTTAGAATTAACATTAATATAACTAGAAGTATTATTTTCTTTGAGGTAAAGTTGGTAGGAACCGTCATTAAGATTAAGGGTGATGTACAAAATAGTTAACTATTTTTTAGATCAGAGGAAACTTCAATTTTAAATTTCGGGGCTCTAATAATTTTCTTATGGATTCTATTTCTTAAGAACCCATTGCTATTAAGAATAAACATAAGCCATCATCACGGCATAAGCAAATTTGTTTAGGGACTTTAATTCTACTCAAGGTATCTCATATATAAATACCTACTAGTTCACTAACTTGAGCTGAATCATATGCTCCCATAGGGACCTCAAACTATCGTAGGAACCTTTGGTTCAGGAGGAACGGTCGATTTTCTAGCTGTAAAATAATTTTAATTTCTCTATGGATGATCTCTACATGACTTTTAGTAAAGTTAATACAACAATCTAGGAGTTTCTTGGAAATAGAAAAATAGAATATACAATATCCAAATTAAGGAAAAATAACTTTTTCTTTAATCTTGGTGAAGTAATTAATGGTATCGAAAGAATACTTCCAGATATTAGGGTGGAGAGCGGATCGTAGTTTCTCGGCTATTCTTGTAATTATTTTCCTAGAGAATAATCCGAAATCACTTTTTGTGGGATTAATTAACGTAGTTTGTAATTTATTATGAAAATTAGGTTTGTGGTCGTTAATTCAAATGTAAACATCTTTGGTAGAGATCTCATCAGTAATATTTAGATCACTAGCTGAACTGGCTGTATCCCTGTCGATTTCGTAAATTATGTTGTTGACTATCTAATTTGTAATTGCTGGTAATATTATTCTTAAAGAGATTGATGTTGTGTGAGGTTTTAAATGCAGCGATTGAAGATCATCACTATCCTTTCCCTAGTCCAGAGGAAGTATTCACAAAGTTAAACGGAGGAAAATTTTTCTCAAAGCTAGACTTGAGCGAAGCATACCTACAAATTTTTTTTTTTAATCATTTCACCCCGAGTAAGGCGTAAACGCCACTGATGTGCAGGGGGTTACATAAATGTATAAAGATTAATTAGAAAAGAGTGAGTAGTACAAGCTAGTTAGAAAGGAACAACAGAAAGCTGAGAAAGCAGGTGCGATGACAGATACATAGGTGGAGAGAAAGGGAAGGTTATACAGGGGAGGGGAGAGAGCTAGAGGCCAGTGGTATTTATATTTAGTAATATTATTTTCAGAAAGAAAAAAAAACCGACTAAATCAAAGATTCGAAATAATGTCCAGATGTAAGCACATCAGAACATATATTTTAGGATCATACAAACCCAGATGCAAGTGTTTACAATTCTTGAGAAACTACTCACTTATTTTGAAATTTCAGTAGTTGGAGAATCAGTTGATATAAAACGCCTAAAAATACCGAAATTTTGAAACCAATGTTGCTTAATGAACTTATTTTCAAACGAATATATATATAGCGATTCCGACTGACAGCAAATCGGTCAAGTTTCAATACCGGCCAGAAGCAACTGGATGTCTAGCCACACTGATGAGCAGTGATATAGGGGACTTGGCAATGCCCATCCTTCTCTGAACATTGCGTAATAGCACTACACAATCACAAGCAAAGAACTGTTATAAATAACACAAACCACATCACTTGAGGAATACTAGCAGTAGCTAAAATGGATATCACTCGAAGTGAAGATAATGATATAAGCAAGATGTTGACCTTCCCCACTACTAGAAAAGAAAACTTAGAATGAAAACCTCCATTAATACTAGAAAGAGCGAGAACAGTAACTGGACATGAGAAAACTACTGTCCAGCATTCAGTATTATTCTATGTGGTCTCTTCTGTTTGGTCATTTGGGTAAACAATTTGTGTGTGTGTGTGTGTGTGTGTGTGTGTGTGTGTGTGTGTGTGTGTGTGTGTGTGTGTGTTTCCTTACATATATTTTCGGCGTTAACTATTAAACACTACGGGTATGATTTTCTATTGTTTGCTGCAGTAAGAAAAATAGACAAAACGTAAGAAGTAATAAAATAAAAATAGAACTGTTTATTGCATTTACATTCTAGTCTCGTCGACAAATATAGGAACTGATATTCTAAAAGCTTAGACGGTTTTCCGCCGCCCAGTAAAGATCAAGTTTAATTAAAGGTCGTCTGATAACAGCTAGAAATAATTTTCGTTGGGCAGGTGTTGGAAATTATACTCATGTGGATGAATGGCGAAAACAAAGAACAAATCAGAACTTTTATTTTGAATGAAGCAACAATCACAATAACAAGTATAGTAAAAATAATAATAATAATAATAATAATAATATGCAGGTTTTGTGATAAACACCAAGAAACAATAGACCACCTAATCTCAGGCTGTTCTGTGCTTGCCCCAAATGAATATAAAAATCGCCACGATAGAGTTGGGCAATATTTACATTGGGCAATATGCAAACATTATGGAAAAGCTGTAGGCAAACACTGGTATGAACATCACCCAGCACCGGTTACAGAAATAGAAGATGTAACCATTCTATGGGATTACACCATCTACACAGACAGAAAAATTGAAGCAAACAGGCCAGACATTATTGTTAAAAACCAGAAGGAAAAAATTTGTCTATTAATTGATATGGCTTGTCCAGCGGATTGTAACATAGCAATCAAGGAATTTGAAAAACTGTCAAAATATAAAGACCTGGAAATTGAAATAGAAAAAATGTGGAAATTGAAAACAAGAGTTGTGCCAGTGATAGTAGGTGCACTTGGAATGATAAAAAATGGAACAAAACAACACATTGAAAGAATCCCTGGAAACCCCAGCTTAAGAGAGATACAAAAAATTGTCTTATTAAGTACAGCCCACACACTAAGGAAAATTTTGTCTATATAACGCTAGGGATGATAGGGAAGATAGAAAAAAATGAAATGGAGCCATAGCAACACGCCACGACCTTCCCGCAGACTTGGTAGGTAGTGCGACCATAGCAGAAATCGAAATATGATGAAAAATGAAATAATAATAATAACTGACAGCTTCTGTTTACACGATATTTGAAAACAAATACACCGTTTCCAACTGCCAATATACCCAATAGAATGTTACCTATGTAAAGACAAAATAGAAAAAAAAACTGTATATGTTAAGTATCAATTAGCATCAGAATTTGTGTCAACAGAATGCTTATATTTGCTGGCTTGCCTCCTCCTTGGTCTAGGGTAAAGCAATATCTTCTTCATCTTCTATGTGCCCCTATCCTTTCAGGATGTAGACAATCATGGCTTTCCACGTCTCCCTATCCCTGGTGGCTCTTAGCACGCTTTCTTCTGTTGCTCCACGCAACCGTCGTTCCGTCATCCACCTGATCAGGACCTTCAAATATGTTATCCGCTGCTTTCCTCTGTCTCATTTTCCTCTCCATCTGGCCTGTTAGTAACAGGTTCTCCAAGCCCTCCTTCCTCATTGCATGTCCCAGAAACTTCATCTGTCTCTGCTTGATGCTCAATATTAATTTCCTTTTCGTTTCCATCCCTTTCCAAAACCTCATCATTGCTTACATGCTCGATCCAGGATATTCGCAGCATCCTTCTGTAGAACCACATTTCAAGTTTTTCCTTCACCTTCAATATTATTGTCCAACATTCACTGTCATATTTAACAACAACAACAACAACAACAACAACAATAATAATAATAATAATAATAATAATAATAATGGTTACGTGCATCTGGATTAAAGTCTGAGACTGAAGGCTTTATTCTTGCAGCGCAAGACTAAAGTCTTTTCACTAGGAACTTTCAGGCAAATATTATACATAATAATGTGGATCCAAAACGCAGGTTCTGTGATAAACACCAAGAAACAATAGACCATCTAATCTCAGGATGTTCTGTACTTGCCCCAATGAATATAAAAATCGTCACGATAGAGTGGGGCAATATTTACATTATACAATGTGCGAACACTATGGAAAATCTGTAAACAAACACTGGTATGAACATCACCCAGCACCGGTTACAGAAATAGAAGATGCCACCATTCTATGAGATTACACTGTCTATACAGACAGAAAAATTAAAGCAAATAAGCCGAACATTATTGTTAAAAACCAGAAGGAGAAAACTTGTCTATTAATTGATATGGCTTGTCCAGCGGATTGTAACATAGCAACCAAGGAATTTGAAAAATTGTCAAAATATAAAGACCTGGAAATTGAAATAGAAAAAATGTGGAAATTGAAAACAAGAATCGTGTCAGTGATAGTAGGTGCACTTGGAATGATAAAAAAAGAACAAAACAATACATTGAAAGAATCCCTGGAAACACCAGCTTAAGAGATATACAAATAATTGTCTTGTTAAGTACAGCCCACACACTAATGGGAACATTGTGTATATAACGCTAGGGATGTTAGGGAAGATAGGAAAAACATAAAATGTAACCATAACAACACACCACGACATGCCTTTGGTGTCCCGCATACTTAGTATAGAGTGTAACCATAGCAGAAATCGAATTATGATGAAAAATGACATAATAGGACCAGTATCAATTTTATGGGACTTTACCGTATAAGAATCAATGTCAGTCACAAAGACATCGTGATCAAAGACTACAAGAACGGATGTGTTTTCTTATTGACATAGCAGTTCTTGCAGATTGTAATGTATCCTTGAAAATTTTAAAAACTGGTCTGAATAAAAAATCTTGAAGTAAGAATTTTAAAAAATGTAGCACATGTGAACATTAATAATGTCAATTGTAGTTGAAGCCCTTAAATTGATTGGAAAAGGTTCCGATAAAATTAGTGAAAGAATTCCTGGTACACCATGCTTCAAAGAAATACTAGAATGTTATGATACCATTTCTGACATTAGATTCTGGAAAATTGCGTATACAAGAGAAATCAATAATAATAATGAAACAGTTGTAGTTGGAATTCATTACAGGGATCCCTTGTAGTCTAAGCCTTAAAGAAATACAAAAAAAATGATACTCACAGTACAGCTTTTATTTTATGAAGAGCTTTATCTAAGTATGCAGAATGTGTGTTTTTTTTTGTTTTCTTTTTCACGAAAATGTTTAGTGGAAATATGATAGATTAAAATAGGAAATAGCTTGTAGAATTTAATGCTTCCAACATGAAGATGCTCTCCTTTAAACACCGTAGAGAAACTTTCCCACCTTTCGTCAGTATAGATCACGACTTTCCTAGAAAGTAACACACTGCTCCTCCTTGGTCTCACTCTCTCAACCGACTTCAAGTGAAAAGACTACATCGAATCAATAGCTATATCAACCGCTAAGAAGGTTGGGTCACTGGGTCGGGCCAAAAAGTTTTTTTTGTCAGAATAAATCTTTTACTTTTATCAACACATTTGTCCGTGCATTGAACATTGTTGCCATATCTTGTCAAGTGCTCTTGCTATTTATGTTTTGGGTTTTCGACAAAATACAAGGAATTTAGCAGCTCGACTTCAGTCACTTTTTCACTGATGGAGTGTAGCTTCCCTCTGATTTTCTACAAATATTTTCACGATTTCCTCTCTGACGAGATTATTTTTCTGGTGTACCTACCTCATGAATTCACTCGGGATACTAGATTTGCATCTAGGTCCTAAGTAACGGCAAAGTTTAGGGAGCAAAGAACGTTATAATCTGGCCATTACTTCTTTCAGAACCGACCACAATCTGTAAGAAAGTTATGAAAAAATGCATAGTGCAGCTACACGCGATTTTTCCAGGTCAAAGTTGAAAAGAAACAAACTGGATATTGTGAATTTTGGAAGACCACTTTCTAAATTAAAACAGAGGCAAAAAGCTGTGCCCACAAATAATTTATATTAGTGGGTAAAAGCGATTTGATCATACTCTCCTCGATATACAAAGCGAAGTTATTCGTCTTGATTTTTGTCTCAAATTCAATTTTAGATGACAAAGACTATCCTCTCTCTAACTTCTCACGGGGCACAATTTCGGTAACATATTCACTTCAGTAAAAGAAATCTATAGACTTATCAAAAGCATTGATCCCAAAATATAATTATAGTGGTTTTCTTCAACAGTAACAACCCAGAATTATCCCCAATTTTAGAAAAAAAAAATTTAACTGCTGATTGAGGGAGAAATATTTCCCAAGCACGTGGAAAAAGACATGCGTATGTCCGGTCTTCATGAACGCGGGCAATCAGTCTTCTCCTTCCCAATACATATCTATTGGTCTCCTCTTGATCATCAGCAAGCTACAGGTTTCGATCATCCCGACTCACTGCTGACGTCCTAACTACCATTACACACAGAATTAGTGAGGCCCTTGATGATACACATACCGCAAGGACAATAGCATTTGATATCTCAAAGGCCTATCGACAGGATGTAACACAAAATTTTGCTACACAAGCTCTCCTGTTTTGGAATCACTTTTCTATAATAAAATCCTTCCTGAAAGGTAGATCCCTGAAGATAGTTGTGAATGGCAAATCTTCCGAGACCTTAGCAGTCAAGGCAGGTGTCCCCCAGAGGTCATTTCTCGAAATAACCCTTTTTCTAATTTACATATATGAATATTTATATAAATGAATATACTCCGATATATATGCCTCTGCGCTGATGATATCTAAACTTATTTATAAATGGAACTTTGTCTGTGTGTGTGTGTGTATGGGTGTGTGTCTGTGTCTGTGTGTGTCCGTTAACTATAGACTCCGAAACGGCTGAACCAATTTTCTTGAAAATTTATACAGTTGTACTATAAGCGTCTGCGAGTGTTCTTAGCTAGGGTTTGTGTCGAGGTACCCCCGATAAATATCGAAAATCGATAATCGAAAAAATCGGGTAATAAAAGGAGTGGTCCGATTTTAATCAAATTTGATACACTCATAAACAAAGACATAAGAAACGATCTTCAGAAGTTTCAAGGTTGCAGTTCTTACAATAGTGCAGAAAATCGAAAATATATATATATATATATATATATATATATAAGGCAAGATGTTTGTGTGTGTGACTGTTTATCTGCCTGTATGCCTGTATTTTTTCAGCCCTTTTATTTTAGTTTTTGCTTCGGGTTTGGCTCTAAGTAGGTATAATTTTAGTTCTTAGTCTCAGCCATGATACCATTTACTCAGAGGACTTATTTGGCCTTCAAAATTCAGTTTACGACGAAAAAAATTTATTTGATGTCGATACAAAGAAATCAAAATTTGACTTACATGTATTCATTTTTCTTTCATTCTACGGTTTCGCTTTAACAGGAAACAACTATTGCTTTTTAGTCTTTCGTGCCAACGTCCAAAGAGTCTGAGCTCCAGGACCATGGATTAGTTTTAAAGCTTTCATTACACTCGAGCAATGCCGGGCTATACTGCTAGTTATAATATACAGGCGTACCAGATTAGCAAATAACCTCTCTTTCGTTGTAACCCTAATTTCCCAGTTGGTAAAAACTGGCTATAGTTACATTCAATGCGTCCCAATCTGAACTGAATCCATTCCATCACCGCCCCCCGTGGCCTTGAGAGGATAATGAGTCTCAGACTAACTCCCGACCTCAAGTGAAATCCATATATGCGATCCATTGCTAAAGAATCAAATAAAATCATCGGCTTCCTATACCGATCCAGTAAGTAGCTGACTCCTCATGTTATCCGCTATATTTATAAAACCCAGATGGAGTCCTGATGCCATATTTTGGCGGGAGCTGCCCCAACCTCACTTTCCAGCCTTGATAGAGTTCAAAATGTCATTGAGCCCCTGTTGGAGAAGAATTATTTTCCACCCTCCAACCTCTCTCTCACACGGGCGGGACGTGACGAGTAACTCACTTATCTGTCGCTTCTATCATAGAAAGTACTCGGATTAACGACATTCATTGGTTCCGCCAGATCTAACCCTTATGGATAGAACCCGAGAACCACATCCATGGGGAACAGACTCCCAAGAGGATGTTTCCCTGATCACTATAATCTTAACCGATTCAAGTTTAAATTTAACCGTTATATTACCCAGCTATCCATATAAACCCTCACTTACCGTAGCTGTCTACTACCTCTACTTGCACAGGGTGAACCTTACTGTAAAGAAGAAGTAATAGTAGTAGTAGTAGTAGTTGTAATAGAAGATGAAGAAGAAGAAGAAGAAGAAATAATGTATGTATGTATGTATGTATGTACACTACCGGCCATAATTATTAGGCGTCCCCAATTTTTTTTTTTAAAGAAATGATGTATTTCATACTATTTTTAGTATTTATTGCCAAATGAAAATAGAATGATTTTTTTTAATTATTATTTTGCAAAATTTTACAAGGCAAGGAAGCAAAGATTAACTCGTCCGAATCACCATAAATTTTCTTCATTGTTTCATTGATGAAACTTCAATATAGGCAATTATCAAATATTTATAAATTCATTTGATGCACATGTTATTGTGCAGTATTAACACAGGAACCATTCTATTTTCATTTACAATTATTCACTTAGCAATAAATACTAAAAGAATGAAATACATCATTTTTAAAACACTTGGGTGGCCTAATAATTATGGCCGATAGTATATGTATGTATGTATGTATGTATGTATGTGAGTATTTTTCAACGCTATCCTAGATTTTAGAAACATTGAACAGATTGATATTCATGTTTAACTGCCAACTTAAATTATCATTATATACCAACTGGAAAAGAGCGACACTTTACTATTATTAAAATCAGTATTACATTTCTAAATCATTCTTGAATTGTGGGACTCTCTCTAATATTTAAATTAGTTGTCAAATGAATTGTGATTTCGCTGGGAAATATATTGTCATCCCTAAAATATTCCAGTTATGGTGTCGAATTCCCTGCGAAATCCATATTTACCCAAGACGCGAACAGAGTATACAGGCCCAGAAAATAAATCATAACGTGACGGATTTGGACCAATCAAAGAATAGTTAAATATTCCAATACCGTTTTATCGTGTGCAGTTGGGGGAAAATAAAAAGCAATTCAAAATGGAACGAGGTCGGTTTTGAATATTTGTGCATATTTAATCGACTGTTGAAATCTATTTAAAGGCGTTTCAATGTCATTATGCTTAGAAAATTAGGTAATGAAAATGTTGCGTTGAACATTTTATGATGTCTCATCGCTGTTTTTGAAAATGCTCTTTCATATGAAATAATATTTGCGGAATTAACGTTGAATGCATCAGAATAAATCAGATTAGGTTGAAATAAAGATGTTAAACAATTTTAAAAACACTATTTGAAAGATATAAATTAAATGATGATTTTATTCTCTTTTTTAAAAAAATTGTTAGGATTCCGATTTATTGATGCAAGTGACGATGCCCAGCTACGAGTAATTTTTAATTTTTTTCTCAAAATCAAAGATACATACTTGAGAATAGGTTTTTGATGTAATGAATAGGTAATGAATATGTATAAACCTTGGTTCCTCCTCACTGGAATGTGATTTGCTGGTGCCAGCCATAAATACAGACGAAGGCAAGGTTATCTAGAAAGAGAGAGAAAGAGATCTAGTGATCTTCCACCAGAGATCTATTGGTCTACCGCTATTGACTACGCGTACGTTTCAGGATACTGCATACGACAATTACGTCTAGGTACTAGATTAACCTACCCGGTTATATTTGCCTTAACTACTTAACAACCTCGTTTTGATATATATCTCTTTCCGGGACATATCAGTTTTTTGTCTACGATATATTCACACACACACACACACACACACACACACACACACACACACACACACACACACAATATATATATATATATATATATATATATACGTTTCAAGTGCTGTCCCATATTTTAGAGACATTGAACAAACTGATATTCATGTCCAACTGCCAAGTTAACCAATGATAATATCATTATATACCAACTGGAAAAAGCTACACTTTCTATCAGGTTTTATAATCTTATTTATATAACATTTGTCCATACAGTGGATATAGGCAGTGGGTGGTTGGTGCTTGACCCAAAGAGTTTTCAGTTCAATACCTGGATACAACAGAGATGAATAAATAACTTAAGAGAGAGTTAAGTTAAAGGTGGATAACTACATAGCATTCGGAAGTGGAATCGCACATTGAATGAGAAGTATATACCTTAATGATCGAAATAAAGGATTTGGTTCAAATTTCCTAGCACTTGAAGAGGGATGGAGCGTTCAACGGCCGAAACGTCGTAAACATTACAATAAAGATGAGGACAAAATTCTGAATAAAGTAAATAATGCTTATTTGCGTAGTTTATCAGACGATAGTATTTAAATTGTTAATTTTTTTAAAATAATATATAAATGTAAAATTCCGAGCTATTCATGTGCGAATTCATGGGCTAAATCTGGAGTTGGCGAATTCAGAATCTTGCTAGATCTGCTTTTTCTATCTTTTTTAATAATATTCATCATGTACAAGGCCCAAGAGCCAGTCGAGATAGGGGGGTTACAGAGTAAGTATGTTTATTTGATTTTGTTTGCGTTTTGTTTAACGGCTTATTAAACGTTGTGGGTCATTTAGTGCCAAAAAGTTGGGGTTTTAGAATATAGCTTTTAATGTTCAGTAATAGTGAGATTTTTTGACGTTTTTATTTTTTATTTTAGAAAACTGAAGATGTCTTCTAGTTTTGTATTCAAAACTGTATTGTTGGTAATAATTTTTTTCTTTCAAAAATGTAAAATGGCAATATTTTTTTCTTCAAAAATGTATATATTTCTATAAAAGTGTATTTTTATCTATATATTTCTAAAAAGTCTATTTTTATACATTCGCAGCGTCTTGGTCCCAGTTTGGGGGACAAACTATTTGACCATAGCAGGAATCCTAACAGGTGCTACCACTTCGGGTCAGGGTGGACCTGGGAACAACAGCAATTAAGAGGCGGTTTCATAATTCTCAAAACCTCCCAATCAGAGGCCTTTCTACCGGATGCAGTTTGCCATCATACCCAGGACGTAAAGAGTAAGAGGTAAAAGAGCAATTCATGAGGATATGAGGGTGAGATAACGGTTAACTCTGGATTTAAACAGATTCAAATTGTAGAAATCGGCAATCAAAGTAGCTCTTCGTAGTAAGAAGCTGTTCAGTGTAACTTAGATCTTACTAATGGTATACAAAGTGAATTAGAGCGATTGGCTCTAATGTACGTTGCATGGCAGCTCTTAGTTGTGAAGGTTAGAATTGGTAGAACCATGAAATGTAGTTCGTCTGAGCATTTTCCATGGAAATAGGAATAGAGTAGTGAAAAGCTTTCAATGTCGCGTTCACTTTAATACTAATGCACTTGAGAAAGACATGACTCCATCTCTTGTCTCTCCCTTAGATTAGTGTTAAATATCAAGATATCGGCCTCACCAGCATTGATAACCATAGAAAGGGCAACAGATTACTAATTTGAAAGTTCTCGATTGAATAGTATTTGTCTATATTTCTGTGATGAGTTAGTATTTACAGTATTTACGTTATTCGGACTATTGTCCCCACCTTTGTTGCCATTTGTACGACGTTGCCGTCGTAATACGCCCCGGTCTTCTTCAGGTGCTAGGAATTTCGAACCGAACCTTTTATGACAATCACTGGGATACATGAACTCCATTCCTTGCTAGTGCTTCTTCTGGAAGTCATGAGTTAACTTCCTCTAACCGTGTAAGTTATTTGTTCACCACTGCTGTAGCCTGGTATTGAACTCGCAACTCTTTGGGTCAAGTCACAAGAACTAAACAACGTCTATATCCACTGGGTCATGTGTGCTTATGATTGCAAAAAACGCTTGGATTAAAAATTCCTAGCAGCTAAAAAACGCCGGGGCGTACAACGGCCGAAACGTCGTACAAATGACAACAAAGATGAGGACAATAGCCCGAATAATGTACAACTCTTTGGCTCAAGTCACAGGAACCAACCAAAGTCTATATCCACTTGGTCATGTGTGCTTCAGATTGTAAAAAACGGTTCGGTTCAAAATTCCTACCACCTGAAAAAGGCCGGGGCATACAACGGCCGAAACTTCGTATAAATGAGAACAAAGATAAGGACAATAGCCCGAAAAATGTAAATACAGTTCTTGACCGAAGTTCATTGCTATTAAAAATCACTTCTCGTTATAATGTTACTAGCATCATAGCCCGGCGTTGCCCGTGCAACTCAGAACATTTTTTAATTAGATAATTAATGCAGCATGTTGCAATTTCCGAGCGCTATTAGTCGCCGCCTCACTTGAAAACTCAGTTATATAAAAAAATAATTATATAAAAAATTATTGTTTAAAAATCGTTAAAAAATTCCATTAAAAAAATCTATTTTCTTTTGTTTTGCGTAAACGTGAGTTGATTGTGTGACTGCGTTTGTTTTTGTTTCAAAATTACGTGGGAAAATATTTACATTTTTTTTTACTAAAATGAATTTCAGAAATTTTCGAAGAATATTTAAAAATGTACACATTTAATTTTAGAGGAAAAAGTTACATTAATGCCATACGAATTACAGACAGTTGATTTTCTGCATGAAATATTTAGCGAAAAAAGCTTTATTTTTTTCTTTCTGAAGTATGAAATATTAAATCTGAAAAAAAAAGACTTTAAATAATTAAATTAATCATTGGCAATTTTTTTTACATGTTTTGTTTTTGTTTGAAAAAACAATTTTGTTTTTTTAATATTTCTTTTGTTTCAAAATTACGAGGAAAAATATTCACATTTTTTGTTGACCAAATGAATTTTTAAAACATCGGAATAAAAATTAAATATAAAGGCTAATTTTTTTTATTTGCGTTTGACACGTGTGATTTGATTTCTGTGACGTAATCTAGCAACCATGTTAGATATAGCTGTTTTACAGAGCAAATTTAAAGAATCGGGTCCATTGGCCAAAAAGTGCAAAAGGGAAAATTGCTGAACTTAAACTCAAAAAGTATGTGTCGACCTGGCTTCCCTGTAGATATGTGCCTCTAGAAAGTTTGAATGGCGTAGCTTAAAAAATATAGGCGTGCATAGATTACAGTCACGCACAGACTCATAGATTACCTTATATATATATATATATATATATATATATATATATATATATATATATATAAGGCAATCTATATATATATATATATATATATATAGATAGATAGATAGATAGATAGATAGATAGATAGATAGATAAGTAATTTCATTCTCATAGAAATGGTAAAGTTGCGATTCACTGTTTCCATATGAGGAAAATGGAAACACTTGGCACTCAGTGACTAAGTCAACGTTAATGTAATTTGAATTTTTTTAAAAATTATTTTCTTAAAAGTGTTTTTCAGGAAAATAAGTTTCCCAAGTCCAGTAACTCTGATAGTTCTTTCTTATATTGGTAGGAGTTTTCTTTCTATTCTTTTGTTTAATGTAGTGTGGAAAGTCAACATCTCAATAATTTTATCGCTTTTAGTTTCATCTGCTATACACTTTAGTCGTTTCAGCTGTTTTCAACTAATGTGGGTTTTGCAATTTGTCAAATTTCTTTGTGATTCTGTTACGCCAACCTATGATATCTGAAGAGAGGGTATTCTTTTTTCATATCTACAGTGTTCATTCGATTGAAGCCATTTTTAATAACAGAGAAAAAGGTTGTTGACAGCTAATAGTTTAGACATTTCTGAAAAATATGAATGCCATAGTCGAGTTCGGACGAGACTATAAAAGAACATGGCCAGAATACTTTGGTTAAAAAGTTTGGTTTTTAGCATTTTTATACGTTTACTTTCTCTATTTCCTATACTACTTTTTATATTTAATACGCATATTGAAGTTTATACTGTTGTCCTCATTTTAATTGTCATGCACACGATGTTTTCGTACGCGCCGGCCTTTTCAGATGAGTGGAAATTCGAATCAAAATCTTTATTTCTATCAATAGCGAACGGGAACAATCTACCTTAATGTCCAAAATAAAGGTTTGATTCAAAATTCTACTCACTTGAAGAAGATCGAAGCGTACAACAGCTGAAACGTAACGAATTTGACGAAGATGAGGACAACAGTGCGAACAATGTAAACTTTCAATCTAATTCCAGATTATAATTTCTGTTTTGGAAAGGTTTATCGAAATAATTTGGAATTCTTGGAAACACTTTTTGTTCAAGATTATTCTATTTCAAGCAACTAGGTCCCCATCATAGTTCCACCTCACCATCAATTCACTGACTATTTATTTTCTCTTAGTAGCTTTGTGTGGAATATGGTAGAAAAATGTTTAAATAATCAAGCCTTGTTTCTTCACAGCCATGCTTATACACGCGTAGAGCATGAAACTGAAAACCACAGCTCTGTCGCGAAAAAAGACTATTAGGTGATGGCTCTGTGGTTAGACATAGTTTCGGATCAGAAACATAATTTTCAATAACGCATAGCACTCCAGCAGAGGAATAACAGAAAAAATGGCAGCCTTATATTTTATTTAATTTAAGTTCATAATGTAAATTTGAAGTTAAAAATGTTCTATAAAAATGCAAAAATTACGTTAGTCAAAATATTAGGATAAAATAACAACTGCGGAAAACAACGTCCTTGAAAATGGCCATTGAAGTAGCTGAAATCGCTTGTGTTAAACGATAGAGACAGCATAGTCATATATTTTCTTTTGAATTTTTTCATATTTTCTGATTAGACTTTTTATTTCCGAACTATATTTGTATAAAAATTGTCTAAAGGTTGTCCTGGTACTTACGAACGTCATCGTTCATCATCAGGGACTATATTACAGTCTAAAAATCAAATATTGCCTTGTAGCAGGAAAAGTGTTACAACATTTTAAATTATATATATTAATAGACTAATAGAATTTAATTACATCTTTGTTTGGAAGAAAATAGAGGTCTTTTTCGTATTTCAATTCTTTTCAATAGTTCAACCTTGAAAATGTACGGTTTTCGTCAATCAATTCAAAACAAGAAATAGCCATTAAAGCGGAACGAAAAGAATGTAAGGAACGTCAGGTGAAGTTTTGCTATTGGCAAATTTTGACAAACCAAGCGTAAAAAAAAACTTCTCCGCCATTTTATTTTGACTTTATTTTCTTTTGTTTTAAACTGGCTTATTTATTTATCATTGCCTGAAGTGAATACAATTCACCATAAAGTAAGAATGCACTGAAGTGAACAGGCGTAGAATTAAATTCACCACACATCGCTTCAAAATTATATCTGAAAGGTTTTTTATTGTTTCTATATTGCGAGAAATAATAAAATTTTCTTCGAAGGTCAACCATTGCCTTCAGTTTGATATTTGCAATTATTGATAACCGCTTGAGCTTTGTATGGCAAAAGACCAGTTAGGGGGCAATGGTAATAGTAATATCAGTCGTTTCATTATAAGGAAAGAATTCATATTTAAGGACAAAGTAACTAGTCCTGTTTTTGATTGGAATTTATAACATAGATATAAATATAAAAATACTGTTTAATTAAAAACAGCATATCTACTTAAATTCGAGTATCGGTAAAAATAATGTTCAAAATAATTCATTATATATATATATTAATATACGTAATTACAATAAAGCAGTACTAATTATTATAGACTAAAGTCCGAAAAACCAATGCTAACCTATCAGTAACTTAAATCGTCAATAACACAACGAGGACTACCTCGTAGGTTAAATAATGAGGAAGAAAAAGAAAGAAACAAACCAAGCACAAGAACAATGCGTCAAGTGCCTGTTTGAAAGAAAAAAAAAACAAGGCGAAAACCTTAACAGTACAGTGCTCTATACGAAAGTACGAAAGTAGAGGGAAAAAATATATATGCTGAATATATATATATATATATATATATATATAGTATATCGAGGCAGGAAGTAATTTTCTAAACATATGCTGTTAAATGCTTTGAAGAAAACCAATAAATAATTATCCAAATGTTGGAGAATTTTTGTCTTTATTTTCAACTGAAATTAAATAAAAAATACGACGTTTAGAACGGCTCATGATTAAACATAATAGACATTCATTGTCTCTTATATTTAACAGCATATGATTAGAAAATATATATATATATATATATATATATATATATATATGGGCGCGTGACCGAGCAGTTAGAACGTTCGCTTTCTGACTATGAAGTCCAGGTTCGAAATTTACCATTTCTTAGGAAAGTGACTTCTTGATGTTATCGGTCTGTAGGAAACCATTCCAGCGTTCGACACGTTTGAAAATTGCCTGAAAACTATGTCACGGGTTGACCTTGTGAGTGACATTGGGTAGACAGCTCCCTTTGAGTAGTCGTCGATGATTGTACTAGCATGAAGTCACAGATCATCATGACAGAGAATTTCAGCGCCCTGGGCTTGTTCAGACTAAGGTCCGCTCAGTATAGGGGCAATATAAAATATAGATGGGTTCTGTGGGTGCTGAATAAACACGAGTATGTCTGAGCAAGCGTCTACAAAGGAGATTAACTCGCCACCGTAGTATACGAATATCTTCGAATATGAGTAGCCAGCCATTATATACATATGTGTGTGTGTGTGTGTGTGCGAGCCCTGAGGCTAAAGGAAAGAAATAACCAACGATATATATATATATATATCTGCAGATAGATCTGTTTCGCTGTATCACAGCTCATCAGTACGGTTAGACAGCCGATTACTTTTTATCCAGGATTGAAACCCGACCGAATCGGCGTCAGTCCGCGATTCTACCTCTGAGCTACGGGTGCTCGGTAGAAAGAGGCAGACTTTTTAGCGTGTATATTATCATTATACACGCCCAATAGCTGAGAGTGTTCTAATTCATTGCTGAATGAACGATGCGTAGCTGCTAGAGTAGCTACTGTTTTTCAAAGTCTACCATTCTTCCAGAGTGCTCAATCAGGGCGTGAGAGCGTAAATAGTCATCCGCAGACAGATCTGTTTCGCTGTATAACAGCTCATCAGTACGGTTAGACAGCCGATTGCTTCTTACCCAGGATTGACAGGGTGGTCCAAAACTAGGTGGACAGTGATAGCATTTATTTTGAAAATACATATGCAATTATATTTACTAATACAATTATTGCATTCACGATTAATTTTTATTGCGTACAATAATAGAAAAGCACTTATACTTTATCAACGCATCTACTCAAACTGTTGTCCATCACAATTTACACAGCTTCGAATTCTACCTCTCACGTTTCGACAAACATTTTTGCTCAAATCTCTTTCTGTATAAATTTCTTGAAATGCATCTCTTATGTAATTTATCAAATCACCCACATTTCTTAGTTTTCGACTATAAACTGTGACCTTGAGTCCTTCCTAAAAGAAGAAAGCGATTTGGGTCAAGTCAGGTGAACGTGTTGGCCAATCAATTGAACATGTTTGACCAATACATTTCTCAGGAAATGTTTCAAGACTCCCATAGACTACTCTTGAATAAAGTGGAGCCACATCAGGTATGTATATATACCTTTGAAGACACTCTGCATTTCTTAAAAAGAAATTCTATAAAATAAGATAGCTTTGTATTTTTAAAGTAAAAGATAAATTCCAATAATTATAACTACAGTGTTTTTTCTTTTATTTTGACAAAAAATAAACACGTCACTATAAAAAGAATTATCATAAAACAACATCATGTTTTGCTTTTGTCGAGAAAACAACATTCTTTCTTCTTTTATGTACCTTGTCCCTTCAGGACATAGGCGATCAAGACCTTCCACGTCTCCCTATCCCTGGTGGCTCTGAGCACGCTTTCTCCTGTAACGTCTCTCAACCCCGTTCTGTCATCCACCTGCCCAGGCCTTTTAAATATGTTATCCGCTGCTTTCCTCTGTCTCTTTTTCTCTCTATCTGGCCTGTTAGTATCAGGTTCTCCAAGCCCTTTTTCCTTCATTGCATGTCCCAGGAACTTTAGTTGTCTCTTTCTGATGCTCAATATTAATTTCCCATTCGTTTCCATCATTTTCAAAACCTTGTCATTGCTCACATGTTCGGTTCACGATATCCGCAGCATCCTTCTGTAGAACCACATTTCAGCTGCTTCAAGTTTTCCCATCATCTTTGTTGATATTGTTCAACATTCGCCGCCATATTGAAGAACTGACATTACATAGCAATCCAGTACTCTCTTCTTTGTTCCTATTGAAAGTTTCCTGTGTTTTACTACTTTACTCGGCTTCTGGAACGCGTCTTTCGCCATGCCAATTCACCTTCGGATCTCTGTGTCGCACTTTCCGTATTCAGAACACTTCCTAGATATTTGAATTTTCGTACTTGCTTGATTTTAACACCCCTCACCTGTATTTGGCACTTTGGGCTGCTCTTTTTGCTGATGACCATGCATTCGGTTTTCTTGCAGTTTATTTGTAATCTCTTCATGTCACTCTCTTCAGCTATCTTCCGTAGGAGGTCCTACAGTTTTTTTCCCGTGTCTCCAATCAACACTGTGTCGTCTGCGTATCTTATGTTGTTCAGATTGTGACCTCCGATGACAAATCCTGGCATAACATCTAGGGTCCTCAAAATATTCTCACTGTACAAGTTAAATAAATCCGGTAAGAAAACAACCACTTGCCTAAATTTCTTCTTTATAAATTCATGACATCCTTTCCAACAGTTTTTGAAAAAAGTAAATGGAAGACATTCTCAAAAATTCTTCAAACACTGAGAAACACCATGTTGGAAATAAAGGTCATATAAATTAGTATGTTGTTTTAATTGTGGAACAACTTGACTCATTATTAGTTCGAGATACTTTTCCGACGTTTCACCTAATTTTTGACGACTCTGTATATTTTAGAAAAGTTGGTTTCAACACAATGCTACTGGAAAACATTATACCATGGAATGCAAAATGGTTCTTGGCCCACCCCCTTCTCAACACAGCACCAAATATTTTTGAAAAATGTAATTTTTAAAACTCCACGTACCAACAACAAAAAGAAAGAAAAAATATCCCAGAGTTTCCCCAATTGATTATAAAAAGAAAATACTTTTGATACACTAGAAAAATTTCTCAATACATTTTTTCACGCTAAGCCTAAAAATAGTATTTCTGAACAACACCCTTTTCCACTGGTTTGTTTCTCTCAAAGGAATTTAAAGCTGTTGCGCTAACCTAATTAAGCGCGCTTATAACTTTGTGAATGCCATTTTTAACGATCTAGTGAGAATGGCGGTGTCGAAATTTCTTTGATACGGTCTAATTTTCTAAGAATATATGTATTTACTAATAAAACAGGTTGACTACGACAAAAGGTATGTCTCTTGAGCAGACATTCAGGTAATGGCCATGCTCCAATAATTATTTTTAATTTGATAATTAACATGCTCTACTTACTATAACACACAAACAACATGCATCATCACACAGGCGGAATAAAATACATGGACAGACGCATACATTGTGGGTTGATTCTATATCTGTTTGCAGAGGTAGATATCAGTTAGTTAAGTGCCATACGCCATACACACTTTGGGCGATCATGTCTCTAAAGAGACACGACTGACTGAGCAGAAGATTATCCATCAGTAGGTATTTGTACGTAAGTGAATGCAACGAATTCAAGTGAAATTCGAACTCGGCTCCCCGATTTGTCGTTCCGAGTCGATACCCACTCCACCACAGCACACATAGCCACTCCTTAATATTGACAACTGGTCAGTGATATTTTTTCTTAAACTCACAAACGCAGATACAATCTGTAGTTTGTAGTGCATTTATATTGAATGCATAATATGGTGTTATCAGAAGTTTTAATAGAGTCAAGTTTATTCAAAACCTCGGTCACGATGACTCCTGATTTTGTGCTAACATAACCATTCATAGATTTTAAACAGTTTTATCGACCCAATTTCGCTCAATGGTACTCAATTACTCCCTAATTCTGAACTCATATTATAAGTACGTCAGTCAGTTAAGTGCCAGACGTGAAACACGCTTGGGCGATCATGTCTCTTTCGAGACATGACTGACTGGGCAGAATATTATCCCGCAGTAGGTTGCCATTGTTTTCTGCGGTAGACTGGTTGCCAGACAAGGCTATAGAACCTAATCTGTCCTGTTCGTTAACCCATAACTGGAAGGAAGAGACGGATTAATACCTTTCCCAAGGGTATTTGCGCGTAAGTGAATGCAATGAATTCAACTGGAATTCGAACTCGGCTCCCCGATTTCTCGTTCCGAGCCGATATCCACTGCACCAGAACGCACATATAATAAGTACGTCACCTATCTGATAAATCGACCGCCGTGAGATTCAAATCCCTGGCGTTATGGTCAAAACGCTAACATCCTAACTATTTAGTCACGCCTACACACGTCTCAGTAAATCTTGCATGCATGTAAATAAGTACGCTACTGCGACTGTGACTAGTTCTAATAATAAACCATCGCATTTCATTCATTTGTGACATCTTCATTATCACAAATTCACTTTACGTTTTTACCCAACGTCCAGTGAATAAGGGTGGTTTGATAAAGTTGTCACTATTATACAATGGAAATTGAGTAAAAAGTACGAGGCATCTTCCTGCTCATGAAGAAGAGATCTCAAATTAATACAGTGACAAATGTTAATATGGGGTCGGAAAGGAAATTAAACTATTGGAGAATCTTGTGTGATATTTTGTTGCAGACGGTGACAACGTTAGAACACAATAAACCGGATATAGTCAGTCAGTTATGTGACATTTGGGCGATCATGTCTCGGAAGAGACATAACTGACTGGACAGAAGATTTTCCCGCAGTAGGTTGCCATTACTTTCTGCGGTAGACTGGTTGTCAACCAAGGCTATAGACTTCAATCTGCCCTGCGATCTGTAAGGAAAACTGACATATTAATACTTTTCCCAAGGGTATTTGCGCCTAAGTAAATGCAACGAATTCAACTGGAAATCGAAACTCAGATCTCCAATTTCCCGTTCCGAGCCGATATCTACTGCACCTCAACACACGTTCTAAACCGGATATAGTCATGTTGGTAAGAACATAAAAAGGTTTGCTACTTGATAGATGTCTCTTGTTCATTTGACAGAAAACGTGGAAGTGGAAAAAAAGGTGTAGAGGTACAACTATAACTATTTAAAGAATGAAATATTGTGAGTTTTGAAAAGAATTGCAAAGTAAATATTGCAGTTCCTGAGATCATTGGAGAGCTATCAGTCAGTTAAGTGCCATACGTGATACACGCTTGGGCGATCATGTCTCGAAAGAGACATGACTGACTGGGCATAAAATTATCCCACAGTAGGTTGCCATTGCTTTCTGTGATAGATTGGTTGCCAACCAAGGCTATAGAACACAATCTGCCCTATTATTTAATCCATAACTGGAGGGAAGAGATGGATTAATACCTTTCCCAAGGGTATTTGCGCATAAGTGAATGCAAGGAATTCAACTGAAATTCGAACTCGGCTACCCGAGTTCTCATTCCGAGATGATATCCACTGCACCACTACGCACATCCAGAGCTATAGTGTTCTTAAAAGAAGTGAATTTTTAGGCAGATATTAGCTTGTGATTTAGAAATAAAACCAATGCAAAAACTTTATTTCCAGAACAGTAAGGATGTGCGTTTCGGTGCAGTATATAACGGCTCGGAACGGAAAATCATAGAGCCGAGTTCTAATTTCAGTCGAATTCATTGCATTTACTTCCGTGCAAATACCTTTAGAAAAGGTATTAATCCGTTGTTCTCCCTTCTGCTATGAGTTAAATGTAAGGACAGATTAGGTTCTATAGTCTCGCCCTTTCTTAGCTCAGTCCAGGACAGATTAGAGGTCCTTCGGTAGCAAGGTTTGCTTTGTCAGCCTTGGCAGATTTCTTATTGACGCGAGAGTAAATGGTGGTGTCATCAGCGTAGATGCCTGCTTGAGATCTGTTTACATCAGGGAAATCGTTGATGAAGATCAAAAATCCGTAGGACCTAAGATAGCGCCTTGAGGGACACCCACGTTCGTATGATAAGATCTGGAAGCATTCATTTTCAATCACAATATTACGCGATTTGATAGAAATGATTGGATTAAATCAAACAACTGCCCAGTAGGTTGCGCAGAAGGTTAGCATGCCAGACTTTGTCAAATGCTTTGAAGATATCCAGGACAATAGCTCCAGCTTCGCCGTTCTTATCAAAAGCCTGGTATATGTATTCGGTGATGGTCGTTAGCATATCAGCGTTAGACCTGCCGAAGTGGAAGCCATACTGTTTGTCGGAGAATAGTCTGTGGCTGTGAATGTTGAACTACTTCAGCATTGATGATACCCTCGAACACTTTGCCAAAATCAATAGGAGGTTGATCGGGCGATAATTAGATAAGTCTGAGATTTCTCCAGAGTTCTTAAATATAGGAACCACAGAGTAAAACATCTAGCAAGAAGGAAAGCAAGAAGCAGAGAGGCAGAAGTTGTAGAGTTTGGAGAGGGCAGAGGAGAGTTCAGGAGCACATTTTTTTCCTGGCGATGACTGAGTTCCCGTCACCTCCCTGGCCTTATAGGGGTCACTCTTTGAAATTATGAGACCAGTGTAGGGGTTATGTATAGGTCACTCTGATGAGCCTCAGTTCTTTGTGGAAAGTCGGGTGCGGGTACTCCAGACGAGTCAAATCTGGAGTTGGCAGAGAATTTGCGAACAAAGTCTATTTCACCGTGGCTGTAAGGACCTCAAATTTATTGATTAAGGGAGGAATGGATGGTTTGCTGTTGTTTAAAACCGAGCCGCCAGTAGTCTTTGAAGCTGAACTTGCGGACTGGTAAACGATGCTTCATTCTATCAGCAAACAACAGCTTAGCACCATTTAGGACACGTTTGCACTCATTACGAGCAGAGACTAATAGGCACTTATGATAGACAAATGGCTCCGATAAAGCCGGAAGAAATGATTCCAGTGGACAATGGTGGCCGAGCAAACAAGAGACAACCAGGTGAACGAGTGAGGTATAAGCCGGAACGTCAGATTTCAGCCAGGGAGAGACCTCAGAAGCCTAGTCTTCAACGGGGAGACTAAACATTTTTCTTTTCAAGGGACGTCACACAGAAATCACACACCAGTCCGTTTTTGGTATCAGTAATCAATTCTGCAGTTAGACGGTTCCTGGGGGAGTGGAGAGATATATTAACGGAAACCACTGCATGATCAGAGTTGCCAAGAGGGCAAGGCTACATGGCATGGCAGGAGTCAAGGATAGAAGCGAAGCATAGATCTAGCAGCGAAGCTTGTCCTTCAGGTATACTGGGGAAGTGCATGGAGAAATCCACTATTTGCGTGAGAGACTGTGTGATTGCAATGTTCGAGGTATGCTTGATAGCAAAATCAGTGACAATGTTTTTCAGACACTTGTTATGGCGGGCATTAAATTCACCGAATTAGTGAACGTGTGAGAGGAAATAGCCGTGTCTATATTATCAGAGAGACTGTCTAGCAAAGAACAGTCAGGAGAGGAAGGTGAGCAGCAAAGATAAAAAGATAGCTGTGTTTAGTAGAGCGTGGTAAATACTTTCTAATAGAACATCTCTTTTTATATTCTTATTGTAAATGCACGTGTGCAGTAGATATCGGCCCGGAATGAGAAATCGGCGATCCGATTTCGAATTTCAGTTGAATTTGCTGCATTCACTTACGTGCAAATAACATTTGAAAAGGTAATAATCCATTTCTTCGCCATCTAGCTATGGGTCAAATAACTAGACAGATTGGGTTCTGTAGCCTTGGTTGGCAACCAGTCTACCGCAGAAAGAAATGTTGGCATACTGTTTAATTAGGCATGTCTCTTTCGAGACACTATCGCGAAAGCGTGAATCACGTATGGCACTTAACTGATTGACTAATTGTAAATTTAGTGCCAATAATTTTATTAACCAGCTTAATTATGAACGATTCTATAAAATTGAATCAAAAGTAATTTCCGTTTCCGGGAACCAATTGTAATGACGAATGTGTCATATTAACAACTCATTATACGTGGCAGTTAAAAATAAATTCGAAATATGCTAACTTCGGCAAAATTGAACAACATTTTTATTGACAAGGAAAATTTCTTAAATCAAACCCAAAAGTTGTGCTCACTAAAAGGAAGTTAAAGCTGTACCTGTGACAAATTCATCGGATTATTCTTAATTTATTTATTTTTATCTAGCAATGAAAAGATAAATGCACATATATACATCCAGCAGCTGCAACATGACCATAAATGTTTGAGCACAAAAAGTATACCGCACTCATAAATTGGGAAAACGTTTTCTCATCGATGACAACACAAGAGCTCATAGAGAATAATACTCGAACCAAACTTGAAAAACTGTTGGTATGTTCTACACCTCGCGATTAATATAGACAGCAGACCGTACACCAAAGGTGGAAAACCTTTTTCCGATAATTTATTCTCATCAGATAAAAATCTGTTGAAATTTACTGAAAATATATCAAAATACTGCTTGATAATTGGTAACAAGTCATCCCTTATATTAAAATAAAGTCCGTTGTAATATATATATATATATATATATATATATATATATATTTCCCCACTGTCGCGCTCATGGAAAGAGAGAGATTATTGAGGATGTGATAGCTCAGTTATTCTCTTTACTATTAGTTATTAAACTTTACTACCAGTTATGAAAGCTCTTGCTGTGTGTTTGCTCTTTAAAAGTGCCTTATTATTTCATTTTTTAAAATAATTATGTCATCGAGTAGTGAAGAATACATACATACATACATATATATATATATATATATATATATATATATATATAATAATAATAATAATAATAATAATAATAATAATAATAATAAGACGCTATGAAAAAAGAGCAAGATTTTACAGAGAAAACAAGATTTTTCAGACTGATACAAAGAGATTTTACAGGGAAATAGGTAAAAAAAGAATTGAAGTGACAGTACCCCCCAGTATGGAAGAAGTCACACAGTTCTGGGAAAAGATATGGGCTTGCCCTAAAGAACTTAGCAAGGAAGTACATTGGATTACGCAAGAGACAGAACGAATGAAAAATAAACCCGAACAGACATGGTCTGGAATTACAGTAGATGATGTTAAATATGCACTAAAAAAAACACACAATTGGAAATTCCCAGGCATAGATAAAATTCCTAACTTTTGGCTATATTATTTAAGCGCATCACATAAAAAATTAGCCAAAGAACTTCAAGAAATGGTTGACGATCCCACTAAAATTCCTGCATGGATGACCAAAGGAATTACATTTCTTCTTCCCAAGAATGATGAAACAAACAACCCGAAAAACTACAGACCAATTACATGTCTTCCGACAACATATAAACTACTAACATCTATTTTAACAAAACAAGCATATTTATTCTTAGAAAGAAATGACATAATACCGCTTGAACAAAAAGGGTGCAAACGTGGCTGTTATGGCTGTAAAGACCAATTGCGAATTAACAAAATGATCCTGGAAAACTGCTACAATACAAAGAAAAATCTTAGTACTGCCTGGATAGACTATCGAAAGGCATTCGATAGTGTGCCACATGAATGGATTTTAAAGACTTTAAATATATACAAGATATCGCCCGTCATCATCAATTTCATCAAACAGTGCATGTCTATATGGAAAACAACCCTTTACCTCAATCATATAAATGGAACCTATAAGTCTGATGAAATAAACATCAAAAGAGGTATATTTCAACGTGATTCTTTATCTCCCTTACTATTCTGCATATCATTAATAGCACTAACCAGTCAACTTAATAAGACAGAATGTGGTTATAAAATAGGCCAAAAGAAAATAAGCCATCTATTTTACATGGATGACTTAAAGTTATATGCTAAGAATGATAATGAGCTGGAAGGTCTTCTGCAAACTGTAAAATGCTTCAGCGAAGACATTGGAATGAAATTTAATTTGAATAAATGTGCTAAAGCTACAGTTTTACGTGGATCAATACAAGAAACATCCTCAATTAGCCTAGACCCTGCTGTAACAATAAAAGAATTGAAACCAGAAGAAGCTTATAAATACCTAGGTGTAAATGAGAGCGAAAACATTCACCATAAAAAAATGAAAGAAATAGTGCGTAAAGAGTACTATAGAAGGCTACGAATGATATTAAAAACTGAATTAAATTCACAGAATAGAGTTATGGCCATTAATAGCCTTGCAATCCCAGTTGTCCAATATAGCTTCAACATCTTAAACTGGACTATAAACGACATCAGGCGAATGGATGCTAAAACAAGAAAGCTTCTTTCTAAGCATCGGATGCATCACCCAAAGGCTGATGTAGACCGTCTATACATACCCCGTAAAGAAGGTGGAAGGGGTCTTATTCAGCTGGAATTGTCATACAAGACAACAACTATTGGCTTACTAACATACATAGAAACAACAAAAGATTGGATGATACAATTAGTAAGGCAACATGAAGAAAGAAAGAAAAAATATTCAATAATAAAAGAAGGCAGTAAATACAAACAAGAATTACAGTTAGTAGATTCTGTAGAAAAGCAAAACAGTAGCCAAGAACCAACTATTGCAGCAAAAAATATGAAAATGAAAGCCAAAGATAAAGCTCTTGAAAAGATGAAACAGCGCTGGCAAGACAAACCTCTGCATGGCCAATATCGAGTACGTGCCAATAAATCCAATGTTGACAAAGTTAATACTCATCGATGGTTACGTGCATCTGGATTAAAGTCTGAAACTGAAGGATTTATACTTGCAGCACAAGACCAAAGTCTTTTCACTAGAAACTTTCAGGCAAATATTATGCATAATAATATGGATCCAAAATGCAGGTTTTGTGATAAACACCAAAAAACAATAGACCACCTAATCTCAGGCTGTTCTGTGCTTGCCCCAAACGAATATAAAAATCGCCACGATAGAGTTGGGCAATATTTACATTGGGCAATGTGCAAACATTATGGAAAAGCTGTAAACAAACACTGGTATGAACATCATCCAGCACCGGTTACAGAAATAGAAGATGTAACCATTCTATGGGATTACACCATCTAGACAGACAGAAAAATTGAAGCAAACAGGCCAGACATTATTGTTAAAAACCAGAAGGAGAAAACTTGTCTATTAATTGATATGGCTTGTCCAGCGGATTGTAACATAGCAACCAAGGAATTTGAAAAACTGTCAAAATATAAAGACCTGGAAATTGAAATAGAAAAAATGTGGAAATTGAAAACAAGAGTTGTACCAGTGATAGTAGGTGCACTTGGAATGATAAAAAATGGAACAAAACAACACATTGAAAGAATCCCTGGAAACCCCAGCTTAAGAGATATACAAAAAATTGTCTTATTAAGTACAGCCCACACACTAAGGAAAACGTTATCTATGTAATGCTGGGGATGATAGGGAAGATAGAAAAACATGAAATGGAGTCATAACAACACGCCACTACCTGCCTTAGGTCTCCCCGCAGACTTGGTTGGTAGTGAGACCAAAGCAGAAATCGAAATATGATGGAAAATGACATAATAATAATAATAATAATAATAATAATAATAATAAAAACCGCAGTGTAGATATTTTGACAGCACGGGCCAACTCATTGTAAATAATGGTGAATGAAGAATAACATCAATAAACAGAACACGAAACTTATTTTTCACTGAACCTATTTTAAACTATTTTGGTTCCTCGAGCTGTAATACTAGATTCGCAATTAGGTCTCACCGTTTTGATATTTAACTAAGTAAATGCAAGTTTTATTTTAACAGTTTCTTTTCTCGTATTTCTCAACTGAATAACTTTCTGTTTACTTGTATTCTTGCCACATAAAATCTTCAAATACATTAGCCATCTAATGTCTTATTGTATCCTTTTATTTTATTGTTCTTTCCCCTTCACATTCTCTCTTACTCTTGTATACCCTTGCGTCTTAGGGGCATTGCATGGGGAGAAATGATTATGAAATAATGTTCATTATTAATTTACTCCATTAGATGAAGGGAGGGTCTATAGAACAAATATTTCGTTGAAACTGAAGTAATATTCACTTTTGGGAATCGATAGCCATCTTATCTCTTTCTGAATACACTCCTTTTATTGTTCTTTCTACCTAGAGAAGTTTTCTCATTCTCTTTAATTATTAGTAAACTTTTAGCTTCTTATTGGCATTTTCACCTTTCCTGGGGTGAAATTAATGTAACGAAACTTTTATTTCTAATTTACTTTATCCAATGAATGGAAAATTTAATCATTATATATTACGTTTGAGCCACAAGTAAGTTTCACTTTTTCCTGAAAAAAAAAAAAAAAAAAAAAATGAATTAAAGTTCAATAGTGACGATGTAACCTAATAGTTACTGGTAGAAGGTGACGTTTATATATACATATATATATACGCTCTCACACCCCGATTGAGCACTCTGGAAGAATGGTAGACTTTGAAAAAAAAAAAAACAGTAGCTACTCTAGCATCTACGCATCATTCATTCAGTAATGAATTATAACACTCTTATTTACTGGTGTATGTTTACATGGTATATCACACGTTAACAGTCAGCTACCGAGCGCCCATAGCTCAGAGGTAGCATCGCCGACTGATGCCAATTCAGTCGGGTTTCAATCCTGGGTAAAAGCAATCGGATGTCTGACCGTACTGATGCGCTGCGAGACAGATCTGTCTGCGGATGACTATATTTATATATATATATATATATATATATATATGTATATATAACTGGAGACTTTATTAGAATATTCACGGGTTCCACGAAGTATTATTTCTATTTTGAAAAATGAAAATTATCTCATTATACATACTATTATCTCTAGTATTATATTCACTACTCAAATCATTAAATCCTGTACCATGACAATGGATGTTAATTCAGCATCTATCGTTTTCATCGACATAATTATCTATTATTATCTTTGTTCTGGTCAGGTCACGTTGTTATTGTCAGCAAATTTCTCACTTCACAAAAAATATATGTTGACGAGGCTCTACTCGCTGGGTATTAAGAAGTGGAAGGTCAGTAAACAGACTTTAACGCCTGGGGCAAAAGGCAAATGGAACTGTGTAAACTTTGCTTCTACCCACGCAAAAATGTATGTAGGATTTCCCCTGATTAAAAAGGGCGTTGTGATAAATTTCGTCTCCATGGGAAAACTAATAAGTAGATGTACTCAGGGAGTACGTAAAAAAACAAAACAAAAAAAAAAAACAACAACACTGTATTTAGAACTACAGCTTAGATAATTTGATATAAATATATGATGTAACAATAATAATGATAATAACAATAATAATAATAAAAAAGTAAAAAGCTTTATAATCTTTTTTCGGCAGGCTTAGAAAAATGCACAAGAAAAAGAAAAAGAAAAAAAGAAGGAGGAGGTGAAGAAGAAGAAGAGGCAGAAGAAGAAAATGTAGAAGAAGACGAAGGAGGAGGAGGAGAAGGGGAAGAAAAAGAAGGAGGATGAGTAAGAGAAAGAGGAGAAGTAGAAAAGAAAAAGGAGGAGTAGGAGAAAAAGAAGAAAAAGAAGAAGGGGTAGAAAAACAAGAAGAAGAAGAAAAAGAAGAAGGGGAGAAGAAGGAGAAGAAGAAGGGGGAGGAGAAGAAGAGGGAAGATGAGGAGAAGAAGAAAAGAAAGAAAAGGAGGAGAAGAAGGAGGAAGATAAGAAGAAGAAGGAGGACGAGGAAGGGAAGAAAGAGGAGGAGAAGAAGAAGAAGAAGAAGAAGAAGAAGAAGAAGAAAGCAAGAAATAGGAGGATGAGGTGAAGGAGGAGGAGAAGAAGAAGAAGAAAAAGAAGAAAGAGAAGAAGAAGAAGAAGGGAAGGAAAAGAAGAAGGAGGAGGAAAAAGAGGCGGAGAAGAATAATGAGGAAGAGGAGAAGAAGAAGAAGAAGAAGAAGAAGAAGAAGAAGAAGAAGAAGAAGAAGAAGAAGAAGAACAAGAACAAGAACAAGAAAAAGAAGGGAGAGGAGAATAATAATAATAATAATAATAATAATAATAATAATAATAAGAAGAAGAAGAAGAAGAAGAAGAAGATTTACAAATACCAGACAGAAAGCAAATGAAGGTCCTGAGCTGAGGAGGCAACTAAGTGCATACTCACAGAATTTCCCAAGTTAGCAAAGAAGTATAAGGGGTGAAATGGTTGCATTTATTGTTGGTTGATTTTGTTTTAAGGCAAATCAAACTCTATGGGTTATATAATGCTTAAATCAGAATATTCTGAACGCAATTTTATGATTTCAAGTATAATTAAAATGTAATGTTGGCAATTCTGCTATAAATACGTACTGTTGGTAATCTTAATATATATAAGTGCTGTTAGTAATTTTACTATACATAGATAGTTTTATTATAAAAAATGTCTGTTGTTTCTGCGTGTTAGTTCACATTTGCCCATAGCTGAGAACCTAACAGGTACTACCTCTCCGATTATATTGGTAGGAGAATTCATTGGGAAGTAAGAGTGGCTTCAGTTTTAAAAAAAGAAATGGTATGAATATTAACGAGAATCAGTAGTAGAAAATTCGATGAATGTCCTTAGTTTGTGAAAAAGGAGAGTCAGTCAGTTAAGTGCCATACGTGATACACGCTTAGGCGACCATGTCTTGAAAAATACATGACTTACTGGGCAGAAGATTATCCAGCAGTAAGTTGCCATTATTTTTTGCGGTATACTGGTTGCAAGACAAGGCTATAGAACCCAGTCTGTCCTGTTATTTAACCCATAACTGGTGGGAAGAGACGCATTAATACTTTTCCGAAAGACATTTGCACGGAAGTAAATACAAGGAATTTAACTGGAATTCGAACTCAGCTACCCCGATTTACTTGTTCTGAGCCGATATCCACTGCACCACAACGCACATACACACCCAATCATATTTGCAAAGCCATGATTTGAATGGTAAGAGAATCCATTGGGTAGTATGCTGTAAATATTACTTCAATTTAAAAGAAAAGTGGTATGATCATCGACCAGAATCTATGGCAGAAAATTTCCATATCTTTTGATTTCAATTTCCTGGTCTTTATATTTTGACAGTTTTTTTAATTCCTTGGATGCTATGTTACAATCCGCTGGACAAGCCGTATCAATTAATAAGCAAGTGTTTTCTTTTTTAACAATAATGCCCGGCCTATTTGCTTCAATTTTTCTGTCTGTGTAGACGGTGTAATCCCATAGAATGGTGACATCTTTATTTCTGTAACCGGTGCTAGATGATGTTCATACCAGTGTATGTTTACATATTTTCCAAAGTGTTTGCACATTGTCTAATGTAAATATTGCCCAACTCTATCGTGACGATTTTTATATTCATTTCGGACAAGTACAGAACATCCTGAGATTAGATAACCTATTGTTTCTTGGTATTTATCACAGAACCTGCATTTTGGATCCATATTATTATGTTTAATATTTGCCTGAATGTTCCTAGTGAAAAGACTTTTTTTGCACAGCAAGAATAAAGCCTAATTATTATTATTATTATTATTATTATGTCATTTTTCATCATATTTCGATTTCTGCTTTGGTCTCACTACCAACCAAGTCTGCGGGGAGACCTAAGGCAGGTCGTGGCGTGTTGTTATGGCTCCATTTCATGTTTTTCTATCTTTCATATCATCCCTAGCATTACATAGATAAAGTTTTCCTTAGTGTGTAGGCTGTACTTAATAAGACAATTTTTTGTATATCTCTTAAGCTGGGGTTTCCAGGGATTCTTTCAATGTGTTGTTTTGTTCCATTTTATTATTATTATTATTATTATTATTATTATTATTATTAATCAGTGGCATGCAAATTATTCTAGACGTTATTTAAGGCCGAAATCGAAATATTCTTTAAGCAATTTATTTTTTTAAATAATAATAGTTTTAGTGATAAAAGTGTTGCTAATTAACTCATAATTGGGGGAAAAGAAGTGGATTCGTAACTTTCCCAAGGGTATTTGTGTGCAAGTGATTATTATGAACCAAAAAAGAATTGAAAAATCTCTCTTTAGTTACCAATTCCCAGTTATATTTTTTATACCACTCTCACATCCAAGCTTACATTAGTTCTTATTCCCAAACGGTCACCCGTCTAGGTACTAACCAAGATCGACGTTGCTTGAAACAAAAAGACACGGCAATAGATAAGGTGAGTAGCAAATGTCAAATTATTGATTTTACTGTTCCATACGGGACAAGCGAGGATGACAAAGAAACTGAAAGATTGAAAAGTACCAGAACCTGACTTAGGAGTTGATGAATCTATGAAACAATAGCGTAGAACTCATTCCTGCTTCTAATTGCTAGAAAACCAAAAAATAAATAAATAAATATAACTCCTAGGGAGAATTGGGATTTACTCTTCGAAAATACCCCAAAAAGTTCTTTCAGCAGATTGTAACATAGAAACCAAGGGATACGAAAAACTGTCAAAATATAAAGACCTGGTAATTGAAATAGAAAAAAATGTGGAAATTGGGAACAAGAATCGTGCCAGTGATATTAGGTGCACTTGGATGCAATGAAACAAAAAAAAAAAAAAAAAAACACATTGAAAGAATCCCTGGAAACCCCAGCTTAAGAGATATATAAAAAATTGTTTTGTTATGTACAGTCCACAAATTAAGGAGAACTTTGTCTATGTAACGCTATGGATGTTAGGGAAGATAGAACAAAAATGAAGTTTAGCCATAACAACATATTTCGACTTGCCTTAGGTCTTTCTGCAGTCTTGGTAGGTAGTGTGACCATAACAGAAATCGAATTATGATGAAAATTATATAATAATAATAATAATAATAATAATAATAATAATAATAATAACAATTCTACGAAAAATATAAAATGGAATGTAAAATATCAAAGAAGACCTGATGAAAAAAGAAAAAATGAAATGAAAAATGACATAAGTAAACTGAAAACTAAATGAGATAAAAATTTCTGACATAGCTGATATCATTGTGAGCAAGAACCCTGATGTTGACAGTAATATAACCCTACAGTTAGTTGCGTAACAGTCAGTCAGCGGAGCCTTATACGCGATACACGCTGGGGCGATCATGTCTCTTTGTGACTAACTGTGCAGAAGGTTTTCCTGCAGTAGGTTGTCATTACTTAATGTGTTAGACTGGTTGTCAACCAAGGCTATAGAACCCAATCTGCTCTTTAACACATAGCCGGTGGGAGAAGAGACGGACTAATTCCTTTCCCAAGGGTATTTGCGTGTAAGTGAATGCAACGAATTCAACTGGAATTTGAACTCACATAAGCACATCCACTTTGGGATTCTTCTTATCTGCTCAAGGTCAAACCTGCCAACAAAATCCTACCAAATATTCTTTTAATAAACAGGATAGATGCAAAATGTTGCTTTTGTACAAACGCCGAAAAAAACTACAGACCATCTAAATGCACTACCTTAACTTCAACTTAACTTAAATATGAATATGACAAGGTAAATAAATATTTACCTTGGAAGATATACCAGCAGTATTATATTTTCCCCGTAGAAAACTGATATCAACAGAAACCATCAGTAGTCGTACGTGGCCTTCAGTGGTCTGGGATTTCACCAGAAATTCCAACCACATTATACAAACTAGCAGACCGGGCGTATAAATAAAAAACTTCAAAAACTTAAGACATGCTTACCCTGTCTGATAAAAGCATCTCAGTAAAAATTTGACAAACTTTTAAAACATAGGTATCTGGGAATAGGAATTACAAGAATGTGGCATTAAAACAAAATCACCTAGTCCGATAATAGCAGGAGCACTAGTAAATTTTACGAAGTATTCTAATTCTTAACTTTAAGATCGAAGGAAATCCCTCAGTATTTGAAAAAAAAAACAGATTGTTCTCGTGGGCACCCCTCATAAACACAGCATGTAATATGCACAATTAATATTTAAAAACACTGCTTTACTTTGAGTCTAAAGAAAAGGAAACGGAAAGAAATTTTATGAAAGTGGAAAACACGAAAATCGCATTACTATTATTTTAAAAGATTTCCCTTTTAATCTGCATTTGTTTTTATAATCAAATGTCGGGTCTTAACCGATGACCTGGGGCAAGTAAAGGATGTGATTTTTTTTTTGTTTATTTGTTTCTACCTAATCAAACAAAAGGCAGCGATTAACGAAAAAGCAAACTTAAATAGACAAAGATTTCATTTTAACCTGGATTTGTTTTATAATCAAATGCCGGGTCATAACCAATGACCTGGGGCAAGTAAAGGATGTGATTTTTTTATTGTTTCTACCTAATAAAACAAAAGGCAGCGATTAACGAAGAAGCAAACTTAAATTGAAAAAGATCTTCGCAGGATTTGAATTTAGCTTCATAAAACGATATTTTGCATTTCCCGGAGATATGGCACTCCATGGATTTGTTGATTTGTTATTGAGTTCCTTTCTTTATCATATCCAAAGCTCCAACCACAACAGAAAAAGATTTAGTTTTGAAGTGTCAAGTATGTTTCTATTATCATCTCCAGGTCTTTTTACTTGCTTAGTTTTACAAAGACATTCGCATAGATCATCTCAGTCAAGGTGCAAACTTATTTTTTCTCTCAAGCTGTTTTTTACCCGTGATGATGACAGATCTTCGAATGAAGTTATTAACCTCATAAGAGATCCCAGAATGCAGCATAGAAAAACCCAACGATTCATAGTCGACAAAATTCACTTCTTGATATAGTCTGTAGTCAAGCCAGTCGATACGTTTGGCATCAGTATGGCTGTAATGGCTACCAAATCGAACTTTGTATTCAGTCAGTTAAGTGCCATACGTGATACACGCTTTGGGAAATCATGTCTTGAAAGAAACATGAATGGCTGGGCAGAAGGTTATCCCGCAGTAGGTTGCCATTACTTTCTGCGGTAGACTGGTTTCCAGCCAAGGCTATAGAACCCAATCTGTCCTGTTATTTAATCCATAATTAGAGGGAAGAAACAGATTAATATCTTTGCCAAGGGTATTTTTGCGTAAGTGAATGCAAAAAATTCAACTGGAATTCGAACTCAGCTCCCCGATCTCTCGTTTCGAGTTCGAATTCCAGTTGCCTCACCATTTAAATGAGGCTTGACCTCCTAATCCGATTTGATTTGATTGATTTAAAAGTATATGCATCATTTAATGCTGAAATTTAGTTTTCTTGTGAGATTTAATGTAATAGAAATATATGTTATTCTGCTTTCACAACTGAATACATGGTAGATGATACTCAGCTTTTGTGCATGTAAATCTTTTGTAGGTACGATTACTAGAGGCGTTAATATGTGTGCTTTATGTTATAGCTTGTTGGAGTTACATTTCGGAATACTGTTTGATTTCTTTAAGAAATTGTAGGCTATGATAAAGATTAATATCATGAAATAATCATTTCCTGATGGTTGGTTTTGTTTAGTGGAACATCAATATCTATTTAATACCAAAATCTAAATAGTTTGAACACAGTTTTATGGCTTCAACTAGAGATAAAATGTATTTTTCTTTCTTAAATATATATTGCCAGTATTTTTACTATGAAAATGTATTTTTATACGTTAATAGTGTTTTGTTTTTGTGGGCCATAATTTGTTCATAACTGGGACCCTAACAGGTCTTACCACACCTGGCTAGGGTAGACCTTGTAACAGTAATTAAGAGGTGGCAACAAGCTCCTCATAATCTTTAATCAGGCCTTGCTGCCGGATGTAGTTTATCGTCATACGTAGGACTCCCTAGTGTGAAATCACTAAACAAGTTGATAAGAGAGGCTAACGATTTTATCTTCCAAAGCTATTTATTGTAAACTGGTGTTGGAGAGAAAAGATGGATTCATGCCTTTAGTGTAAAATAAAAGTAAAATTTTTCAGCTAGAATTTGAACTCGTTTTGTGTATTTCATTTTTTTGTTAGTAAACTTCAGCCTACACTAAAACATTTTAAAGATTTTTAACAGTTTGCTTGTTTTTGTTTTCTTCTAATTATAAGAAAATATTTGTATCAAAAATAATTATATAATTTCATAATTATCAGAAACATTTTTTCATCATTATATCCCAAGCAAGGCAGTTTTACTGCCACTGGTGCGCATGGGGTTACATTAGAGGAAAGTGATGAGAAAGAAGGGCAGGTTATAGGGGGTGTCAGGAAGAGGATAGAAGGATGAGAATGCTGGTGTGATGGGTTTGGAGTGGATGGAGAAAAGAGCATGAGAGAAAGGATGAGAGTCAATCAGATGGGAGATGACTATTGATCTTACATTTAAATTCTTGGAAATTCTAGCTGTCGGAGAAGCAAGTATTTTGATGGGAATTCTATGGGTGGGAAGTGCGAGAAAAGAAGCTGATATAGTAGAATTTGAGTTTAAATTTTGTTGGTTTCACAATAAAAGGGTGGGACCTAGTTGCTCGAGCAAATTCATATATAGGGGGCACCAGTAAGCTAAATTCATCAGAGCAGAAGCCGTGAAAATATTTGTAGAAGAGACACAGGAAAACCACATTGCGCCGGTGATAAAAATGACTGTATCCGAGCTGAATGTTTCCTGATAAGGAAACGGCTAATGTTACCATTACAAATACTGATAAAAATGCCATCGACATGTCTCCTTAAACGAAAATTGAGAATTTTTTTCCTCATTTTGCTCATCGATCGATATTCTTAGTCGTCAAGATTGTCCATTTAATTGTATTTCGCGAGTTTCACTGTCGGTTATTGGAAAAGAGATTTGCTGTGTTCAGTAAATACTTTTACGCTGTGATTCAATCAGACGGAGTTTTCTTCATTGTGAATTCAGGGCTTGCTGAGACACCGCTGACCCTGCTGACCTCCAGAAGTCTTTCGATAAATTTGAATTTGTTCTCCTGAATCACTGCATATTTAAGGGATCTTTGCCACTTTTTACAAAAGGCCTTCTTAATATTCATGAAGAGAGTCACGGCTTCACCTCGAGGCATTTCCTACTTGTCTTGAACCTGGACCTCCCCACCCTATTGAGATTTCTCTTCTATGCATAAGTTATGGCGGCACAGACTGTTTCAGTTTACAATGACGTGACCCTCAATGATACATAAATGCAAGAAGCAGATGAAAAAAAATCTAATAATGTATTTTTTTATTTTCTTTCATATCAGGAATATATCTTATTTAAAAACTTTCAACAAATAGTGTTTCTGAGGACGTAACAATAAATATCCAACAATCAAGGGTGATGCTGGTAAACAAGGTAAAAACATCAATAAGAGACAATTGCAGATGATGCTGAAGGAGAAATAACAACAGCGATGATAAATCTAAAAAAAATGATAAAATGAAAAACTATGGCAAAAATGATACTGATTAAAATTATAATACCGACTATAATGATGATAATTAGAAAAAAAGAACAAGTGTGAATGATGTCAATACTTTGGGGTTTAGTAAGAATATTAATAACGGCAAGAAGAAAGAGAAGGAAGAGGAGGAGGAGGAGAAGAAGAAAAAGTGAGAGTAGGGAAGTGAAAGAAAAAGTAGGAAAATGAGGAGGAGAGATATAAAAAATAAAGAGGAGGAGAGGAAGAGCAAGTAGGAGTAGGAGAAGTAGGGGAGAAGTAAACGAAGAAAGAGGAGGGAGAAGAGAAGCAAAAAGAAGAAGAAGAAGAAGAAGAAGAAGAAGAAGAAGAAGAAGAAGAAGAAGAGGAAACATGATGATGAGGAGGAGGACCATGTGACAAATAACAAGAAAAGAAATACGTTTGCAAAATAATCTTTTAAAAATTAAAAATTACAAAGTTATCAGTTATATTCATGATTATTAGAGCATTTGGAACTTCGAAAATTCTTAGAAACTTTTACAAAAAATAAAAAAAATTATAAAATTCAATATCCAAGGAAGAATTTAAGACAACCCCTGAAATAGCATTAGTAAAATTATCAATAATCTTCGGATATTTCAATTTTTTTTTTACGAGACTTGCTGTCGTTTGCTTCAAAGCAAAAACCACTATTTTTTTTTAATAATCATATTGCCCAAAGCAAGAGAGTTTACTGCCACTGGTGCACATGGGGTTACATAGGAGAAAAACTATGAGAAATAGCGACAGGTTATGGGGGTCTCAGGAAGTGGATAAGAGGATGAGAATACTGATGAGAGTGAAGTGTACGAAGAAAGGAGCATGAGAGAGAGAGAGAGAGAGAGATAGAGAGAGGATGCAAGTCAGTGAGGTAGGAGATGGCTATTGATTTTACATTTAGATTGTTAGAAATTGTAGCTGTCGGGGAAGCAAGAATTCCACAGGCAAAAAGTGCAAGAAACGAAGCTGATGGAGTAGAACGTATCCGTTTTCAACTTCTATGATTGAAACAGTGTTAATACACAAATAAGCGCAATAATAATAATAATAATAATAATAAGAAGAAGAAGAAAACTGCTACAGTACAAAGAAAAATCTTAGTACTGCCTGGATAGATTATCGAAAGGCATTCGATAGTGTGCCACATGCATGGATTTTAAAGACTTTAAATATATACAAGATATCGCCCGTCATCATCAATTTCATCAAACAGTGCATGTCTATATGGAAAACAACCCTTTACCTCAATCATATAAATGGAACCTATAAGTCTGATGAAATAAACATCAAAAGAGGTATATTTCAACGTGATTCTTTGTCTCCCTTACTATTCTGCATATCATTAATAGCACTGACCAGTCAACTTAATAAGACAGAATGTGGTTATAAAATAGGCCAAAAGAAAATAAGCCATCTATTTTACATGGATGACTTAAAGTTATATGCTAAGAATGATAATGAGCTGGAAGGTCTTCTGCAAACTGTAAAATGCTTCAGCGAAGACATTAGAATGAAATTCAATTTGAATAAATGTGCTAAAGCTACAGTTTTACGTGGATCAATACAAGAAACATCCTCAATTAGCTTAGACCCTGCTGTAACAATAAAAGAATTGAAACCAGAAGAAGCTTATAAATACCTAGGTGTAAATGAGAGTGAAAACATTCACCATAAAAAAATGAAAGAAATAGTGCGTAAAGAGTACTATAGAAGGCTACGAATGATATTAAAAACTGAATTGAATTCTCAGAACAGAGTTATGGCCATTAATAGCCTTGCAATCCCAGTTGTCCAATATAGCTTCAACATCTTAAACTGGACTCTAAACGACATCAGGCAAATGGATTCTAAAACAAGAAAGGCTTCTTTCTAAGCATGAGATGCATCATCCAAAGGCTGATGTAAACCGTCTATACATACCCCGTAAAGAAGGTAGAAGAGGTCTTATTCAGCTGGAATTGTCATACAAGAAAACAACTATTGGCTTACTAACATACATAGAAACAACAAAGGATTGGATGATACAATTAGTAAGGCAACATGAAGAAAGAAAGAAAAAATATTCAATAATAAAAGAAGGCAGTAAATACAAACAAGATTTACAGTTAGTAGATTCTGTAGAAAAGCAAAACAGAAGCCAAGAACCAACTATTGCGGCAAAAAATATGAAAATGAAAGCCAAAGATAAAGCTCTTGAACAGATGAAACAGCGCTGACAAGACAAACATCTGCATGGCCAATATCCAGAACGTGCCAATAAATCCAATGTTGACAAAGTTAATACTCATCGATGGTTACGTGCATCTGGATTAAAGTCTGAAACTGAAGGATTTATATTTGCAGCACAAGACCAAAGTCTTTTCACTAGAAACTTTCATGGCAAATATTATGCATAATAATATGGATCCAAAACGCAGGTTTTGTGATAAACACCAAGAAACAATAGACCACCTAATCTCAAACTGTTCTGTGCTTGCTCCAAATGAATATAAAAATCGCCACGATAGAGTTGGGTAATATTTACATTGGGCAATGTGCAAACATTATGGAAAATCTGTAAACACACACTGGTATGAACATCACCGGTTACAGAAATAAAAGATGTAACCATTCTATGGGATTACACCATCTACACAGACAGAAAAATTGAAGCAAACAGGCCAGACATTATTGTTAAAAACCAGAAGGAGAAAACTTGTCTATTAATTGATATGGCTTGTCCAGCGGATTGTAACATAGCAATCAAGGAATTTGAAAAACTGTCAAAATATAAAGACCTGGAAATTGAAATAGAAAAAATGTGGAAATTGAAAACAAGAGTTGTGCCAGTGATAGTAGGTGCACTTGGAATGATAACAAACGGAACAAAACAACACATTGAAAGAATCCCTGGAAACCCCAGCTTAAGAGATATACAAAAAAATTGTCTTATTAAGTACAGCCCACACAGTAAGGAAAACTTTATCTATGTAATGCTAGGGATGATAGGGAAGATAGAAAACATGAAATGGAGTCATAACAACACGCCACGACCTGCCTTAGGTCTCCCCGCAGACTTGGTTGGTAGTGAGACCAAAGCAGAAATCGAAATATGATGAAAAATGACATAATAATAATAATCCCGATAGAATGGGGCAATATTTACATTGGACAATGTGCAAACACTATGGAAAATCTGTAAACAAACACTGGTATGAACATCACCCAGCACCGGTTACAGAAATAGAAAATGTCACCATTCTATGGGATTACACCATCTACACAGACAGAAAAATTGAAGCAAATATGCCAGACATTATTGTTAAAAACCAGAAAGAGAAAACTTGTCTATTAATTGATATGGCTTGTCCAGCGGATTGTAACATAGCCACCGAGGAATTTGAAAAACTCTCAAAATATAAAGACCAGAAAATTGAAATAGAAAAAATGTGGAAATTGAAAACAAGAGTTGTGCCAGTGATAGTGGGTTCACTTTGAATGATAAAAAATGGAACAAAACGACACATTGAAAGAATCCCTGGAAACCTCAGCTTAAGAGATATACAAAAAACTGTCTTATTAAGTACAGCCAACACACTAAGAAGAACTTTGTCTATGTAATGCTAGGGATGATGGGGAAAATAGAAAAAACATGAAATGGAGCCATAACAACACGCCACTACCTGCCTTAGGTCTCCCCGCAGACTTGGTTGGTAGTGAGACCAAAGCAGAAATCGAAATATGATGAAAAATGACATAATAATAATAATAATAATAATAATAATAATAATAATAATAATAACAACAATAATAATAATAATAATATTTTTTTTTTAACGAAATTCTGCTTTATTTTAATTTATCTGTTTGTTCTTTAAATTAACCTAAATAAAATCATCCGTATTATATTTCCTTTAGCTGTCGATATTTCGTGTAAATTATTATTTTTTTTTTTTTTTTTTTTTAACTATTATAATTTTCTTAAAAACAAAACAAAACAAGAAAATAAATTAAATCCGATGAAAAACAATTTATATGGTATTATTTTATAGAAAGTCTACGTATTTTTTTGATAAATTCATTTTTATTTATTTATTGTTTTAATTTACTTATTTAATTTATCTTATTATGATAATCCAATATTGACCAACGACTTTGTTGAAAAAATGAAAGATAAAGTGGACGAACAAATTATTACATTTTTTTTTTTTTTTTTCAACAAACGTCTCTCTATTTGAATTTTTCCTTTTCTCAATATGAAATTTTGTTTTAATATAAACAGGATTTTTTTTTTTCTTAAGATATTATAATTTTTTTTTTTTTTTTTTTTTTTAAACAAACTACTCTAGTAATATTGATGTTTTGTTTCGTTGAGCCGTCTTTCTCCTTGAATTCCAATCGCGTCTATGTCAGATGTTGCTTGGCAGCCCATTTAGGAGAAGGAAAACTCCGAACAACAACCCGCAACTCAAGGTGTTAATCGTGCCGAGGAGTGAATGGCTACTGCGTTATGAGGTCACAAACGATTCCCTACAGGCTTCGGGACCCTGTTTGTAAAAGACCGTTACCCAACGTGCCGGGCAACTTTGGGTGGACTTTTGGACCCGTGCGTCACTCGTGGGAAAAACATGAAAAACACAAATAGAAATAAAAAGTCCAGTATGGCTCTTCCAGTGGATAAACAGGGAGCCCGTCCTTCAGGAGGGAACCTACCTGAGGTCGAAAAATCTGCCATAGGAACAAACTCCTACACAAAGAATGTATCTTCAGGTCCCCACAACCAGGATAATCCTAATGATGGTCCTGAAAATTCACCAGCTAGATCTACAACCGTATATTTAAAGAAAGAAAAAATAAAATGGTCTCGTGAGGAGTACAAAGTCGTTATGACTGCATTTCATGAAGCGTTACTCAAACCTCAAAAAAACATGACTCGCCAAACATATGACATTTGGCGTGAAAAAGTTGGTCAAACAAATAGAAAGTATATTGACGAAAATAAATTGGCCAATGTACGTAGGTACATTATTCGTAATAACCGACTGTCAGAGGGTGAGATTCACGAAATTAAAAGAATTGTAACAAGAAGAGTCGAATCAACAAAATATGAAAAGGAACCGGAACCAGAAATAAAAAGTAATAACATCAAACAAATCACAGGTCATAATGTAGAAACCGTGAAACACGCAAATCACTGCGAAGATAATGATGTAAGTCTAAAAGTGCTGGAAAGGTGCGATCTGAGTCTGAGTCAGTTAAAAGACAAAAATAAAATTAGTTCAGAACACATCGAAGATAATTATTTGACGGAAAATAACAATATACAGGAAGCCAAGATAGAAATAAAAAACCAGCTAAGTCAAATACAAAGTATTACAATGGAGGAACGTGAACAGCTCCCAAAATTCCAACCAACAAAACAAAACCTCCGAACTATTAAATTGTACAATGCAGCACTGAAATCAATACTGGATGAAGACCCGAATACAAATCTTAACGAAGTAATATATGCATCAGCAACAGCAGCAACAAAAAAATTAAACATCAAAATAAAAACAAGGCAGTCACGCAGACGTGAAGATGCACCTTGGAAAAGAAAAATCGAAAAAGAAATCGAACAACTAAGAAGTGAACTGTCAGTACTGGATGAACTGAGTAGAGGAATAAATGTAAGAACTAGGAAAAGAAGAAGAGCCGAAAAAAAATATAACATCAGAAATGAAAATGACGTCTTATCAAATAAAGAAAAAATAAAGCAAAAAATCCAACTGAAGGCTCAAAGAATAAGACGCTATGAAAAAAGAGCAAAATTTTACAGACAAAACAAGATCTTTCAGACTGATACAAAGAGATTTTACAGGGAAATAGGTAAAAAAAGAATTGAAGTGACAGTACCCCCCAGAATGGAAGAAGTCACACAGTTCTGGGAAAAGATATGGGCTTGCCCTAAAGAACCTAGCAAGGAAGTACATTGGATTACGCAGGAGATAGAACGAATGAAGAATAAACCCGAACAGACATGGTCTGGAATTACAGAAGATGATATTAAATTTGCACTAAAAAAAGCACACAATTGGAAAACTCCAGGTATAGATAAAATTCCTAACTTTTGGCTATATTATTTAAATGCAGCACATAAAAAATTAGCCAAAGAACTCCAAGAAATGGTTGACGATCCCACTAAAATTCCTGCATGGATGACAAAAGGAATTACATTTCTTCTACCCAAGAATGGTGACACAAACAACCCGAAAAACTACAGACCAATTACATGTCTTCCGACAACATATAAACTACTAACATCTATTTTAACAAAACAAACATATTTATTCTTAGAAAGAAATGACATGATACCGCTTGAACAAAAAGGGTGCAAACGTGGCTGTTATGGCTGTAAAGACCAATTGCTAATTAACAAAATGATCCTGGAAAACTGCTACAAGACAAAGAAAAATCTTAGTACTGCCTGGATAGACTACCGAAAGGCATTCGATAGTGTGCCACATGAATGGATTTTAAAGACTTTAAATATATACAAGATATCGCCCGTCATCATCAATTTCATCAAACAGTGCATGTCTATATGGAAAACAACCCTTTACCTCAATCATATAAATGGAACCTATAAGTCTGATGAAATAAACATCAAAAGAGGTATATTTCAAGGTGATTCTTTATCTCCCTTACTATTCTGCATATCATTAATAGCACTAACCAGTCAACTTAATAAGACAGAATGTGGTTATAAAATAGGCCAAAAGAAAATAAGCCATCTATTTTACATGGATGACTTAAAGTTATATGCTAAGAATGATAATGAGCTGGAAGGTCTTCTGCAAACTGTAAAATGCTTCAGCGAAGACATTGGAATGAAATTTAATTTGAATAAATGTGCTAAAGCTACAGTTTTACGTGGATCAATACAAGAAACATCCTCAATTAGCCTAGACCCTGCTGTAACAATAAAAGAATTGAAACCAGAAGAAGCTTATAAATACCTAGGTGTAAATGAGAGCGAAAACATTCACCATAAAAAAAATGAAAGAAATAGTGCGTAAAGAGTACTATAGAAGGCTACGAATGATATTAAAAACTGAATTAAATTCACAGAATAGAGTTATGGCCATTAATAGCCTTGCAATCCCAGTTGTCCAATATAGCTTCAACATCTTAAACTGGACTCTAAACGACATCAGGCGAATGGATGCTAAAACAAGAAAGCTTCTTTCTAAGCATAGGATGCATCACCCAAAGGCTGATGTAGACCGTCTATACATACCCCGTAAAGAAGGTGGAAGGGGTCTTATTCAGCTGGAATTGTCATACAAGACAACAACTATTGGCTTACTAACATACATAGAAACAACAAAGGATTGGATGATACAATTAGTAAGGCAATATGAAGAAAGAAAGAAAAAATATTCAATAATAAAAGAAGGCAGTAAATACAAACAAGAATTACAGTTAGTAGATTCTGTAGAAAAGCAAAACAGTAGCCAAGAACCAACTATTGCGGCAAAAAATATGAAAATGAAAGCCAAAGATAAAGCTCTTGAAAAGATGAAACAGCGCTGGCAAGACAAACCTCTGCATGGCCAATATCCAGTACGTGCCAATAAATCCAATGTTGACAAAGTTAATACTCATCGATGGTTACGTGCATCTGGATTAAAGTCTGAAACTGAAGGATTTATACTTGCAGCACAAGACCAAAGTCTTTTCACGAGAAACTTTCAGGCAAATATTATGCATAATAATATGGATCCAAAATGCAGGTTTTGTGATAAACACCAAGAAACAATAGACCACCTAATCTCAGGCTGTTCTGTGCTTGCCCCAAACGAATATAAAAATCGCCACGATAGAGTTGGGCAATATTTACATTGGGCAATGTGCAAACATTATGGAAAAGCTGTAAACAAACACTGGTATGAACATCATCCAGCACCGGTTACAGAAATAGAAGATGTAACCATTCTATGGGATTACACCATCTACACAGACAGAAAAATTGAAGCAAACAGGCCAGACATTATTGTTAAAAACCAGAAGGAGAAAACTTGTCTATTAATTGATATGGCTTGTCCAGCGGATTGTAACATAGCAATCAAGGAATTTGAAAAACTGTCAAAATATAAAGACCTGGAAATTGAAATAGAAAAAATGTGGAAATTGAAAACAAGAGTTGTGCCAGTGATAGTAGGTGCACTTGGAATGATAAAAAATGGAACAAAACAACACATTGAAAGAATCCCTGGAAACCCCAGCTTAAGAGATATACAAAAAATTGTATTATTAAGTACAGCCCACACACTAAGGAAAACGTTATCTATGTAATGCTGGGGATGATAGGGAGGATAGAAAAACATGAAATGGAGTCATAACAACACGCCACTACCTGCCTTAGGTCTCCCCGCAGACTTGGTTGGTAGTGAGACCAATGCAGAAATCTAAATATGATGAAAAATGACATAATAATAATAATAATAAAGAAACCATTTAATAAATATCAATGTGCATTTATTTATATATTTCAAGTGCATTTATTTTTATATTTTCTCTCCCACCTGTAATTAAAAGTCAGGTAACTCAACTAAAGTTAGTAAATTTATGAGTGATTATTTTTCTCACTTTTTTTAATAAACTATACGAATGAAATATTTATCTTCATTTAGACAAAATTATTTTCTGATCAAAATGAACAGTTTTATTAACCAGTTTCGTTATGTCTGCGTTTCTTAGACTGCAGTCTCATTTGTTAAAGCCTTTCATGTGAGGCACTCATATTACCTTGTCTAATAAGTGATCATCTTGCTTCAACTTCTTTTTGAAATAGACTTTGTCCTCGCTGCCTTTGTCCTCGCTGCCTTTGTCGTTTTATTGCTCTTCTTTTTTCACTGTTATATTAAACACGTACATTTTTTAAAATGAAATATATAAAGCAAAAAGCAATTTATATAATACCAGGCGTAATCAATGAATCATCGATACCACTGAATGTTTAGAATATGAAGGAAGCAGATTAATTAAACGATTCATTGGCTCCTATTTCAGTTGTGATTTTTTTTCTTATCTCCACTATATAGAATTTTTATTCATTGTTTAAAGGCTTTGTTTCATTGTATCTTACTATTAAAACTTGCTAGAAATTACCGTAAAAAATTACGGCCCAATCACACTAGTATATACTAATATAATATAATATAATATAATATAATATAATATAATAATACTAATCATAATACAGGGTATCCCATAAAAAACACAACATTTTAAATTGACTATATGGCAAAAAAAAAAAAAAATGAACTGACACGTAAAAAGTTAACTGTATATTTTACTAAATCAATGAACTAAAAAATTAATTAATATATACCTGTTTTAATCATGTTGTTTCAGGATGCCGCAGTTATCAAATTTTTAACATGAGGTGAATCTCTTTAAAAAGAATATCAAATTTGGGGATAAAAAAAAAATACCAAGAAATTTAGCCAGTGTTATTTAGTTTGAATTTTTATTCTTTACTTTAGTAACAAAAATTCTAACAATTAAATAAAATGTACCAATTTCCTAGCTTTTTGTTGGACACCCTGTAGTAGCAGAAATAAATGAAAATAACTAATATAATTATGACTACCATTGCAATAATCCCACAAAGCCCGTGCTAATGATAATTGTAGCGGTAATGTCGCTGTTGATAATAATGGCGACGAGATTGCACTATACAAAACATATCCTGTGCTTTTTTAGAATGACCTTAACATTGGCACGTTCATTCCGTTAGGGCGAAGTGATGTACGTCAACAGACTAACACTTTTGGGCTTCCATTGATATGAATGGCGTCTAAAATTCAATGGATCGTCTTGTGCGGAAATTTGGTATTTAAAGAAATGCAAGACCGACAGATGAAAACCCGGCGGGAAAATAATGGCAGCTCATACAAATCATTAACAAGAGAAAAAAAATGGATTTGTTGATTGATACAATGGATGAAAAACGTAGGAAAGGCAAAGCGAGATAAGAATGTATAGAAACTTCTTTTTTTTTTTTTAAAACAAAGAGAAGCAA